>VYZV01021969.1:122784-141344 GCA_013401275.1 Pandion haliaetus | reverse complement strand
AGCTGACTCAACCCCCATCCCCTGTTCCCCTGCGCCGCCGGGGGGAGGAGGTAGAAAGCATCGGGAGTGGAACTGAGCCGGGAAGGCGGGAGGGGTGGGGGGAGGTTGTTCTGATGTTTAGTTTCCCTTCCTAATACCCTTGTGTTTTGTTTTTGTTTTGATTTGTAGTAAATTAAATTGATTTTGTTTCTTCCCCAAGCTGAGCCTGTCTTTTGCCCGTGACCATAAGTGGGGAGTGATCCCTCCCAGTCCTTGTCTCGACCCACAAGCCTGCCTTTGTATTTCTCCTCATCCCAACGTGGCCAGGCGAGGGGGTGGGGGGTGAGTGAGCGGCTTCGTGGTGCTTTGTTACCGGCTGAGCTGACCTGAAACCACGACAGGTGATAATGCGTTGAGCTGTTCTTTCAAGACTGGAGAGGATCTAAACATCTAGATTTAGAAAGAAGGGATTTGTCTAGCTAGGCCACATAGGTCAACTGCAGTATGTCTCCCCACCTCATTTTTCAGAGTCATGGGGTTACAGCAGACTTTGAAGCAACAAGGCTTGTAAAGTTTAAAGGTAAGATAGGCACAAGTTGGAACAATTCTCCCCTGTAGATAAAGGATAAAATGACCAGACCCAAGGGAAATGACCACCAGGATCTTCCTGACAAGCGCCTGGCTTTGCCTTGCCGATGTGTCACAATTCTATGTGATTTATGCAGTGAACAACAAAACAGTATCTTATAGTGCCACCACAGAGCCCTTGGATTTTTGAACCTTCTGAAGCTTCTCTGTGTTTCCTGGGGGATCACTCTAGCCAAGCACTTCACTTACCTGTTAGCTTTCCAGCCCTGAAGCACAAACAAGTGCACCCTTCGACACTAGTACTGACCAAGGAGATGGTTTATGTGCATCTGGTAAGAGAATAACAGACCCATCTCGCCCCGAGGCTCGCCAGCCAGCTAGTCACAGGTTGCAGCATGAATGTTGAGTTTCACCAGGAACAGCCTCCTCCATCTTCTCGTCAAGGCAGAGATTTCCTGTGTGTATGTAGAGCTTCCAATCCATACACTAGAGTTCTTACAAACACAAACTCTATTTCCCGTGTCTTTCCAGAAACTGTGCTATTAGCAACTTCACTGAACACTACTATTCTTAACACTGTAAGACAGAACTCAGGAAAAGGAGATGCTCTGACCAGACAAATCTCCATGCTGCCATTTTTGTCAGCTAGTGCTGGGCTCCCCAAGCAAGCAGAAAAGCAACAAAAAAAACAGTGCCTGAAGACAGAAATCGAAATAAATCTCATTTCATTTTCAGATCATTTAACACCTTCTAGTAATATTTGCTCTTTTAAGTTAGGTCTATTAAAATAAAAAAAAAGAAAAAGGAATGATTTTGAGACAAAAAAGAAGTTTTGAATGTGCTTTTTAAAGGAATCTACCCAGAAGGTTGAAATAAGATATTAACAACATATTTCAAGATTTTTGTATATTCCCCTCCTATCCATCTTTTTTATGGCTGAGAGTGTTTCAGCTCAATTTGTCCAAATCTCTGTATAGCTTCAGTTTCCCTGAAAAACCACTTTCCAGCAAATGAATTATTCATTGAGGATATTTCACTTTATTCCTGGCTCCTCGCCTTCCCTGGAGCCTGTAAATCTTTGGGATGGGAGTGGACAAACTCTCCCTGCCTTCATCCCTTCATGCTCCTGTCCAGCACAGCTCTCTTGAGGGCTGGGGACTCTCCTGAGAAGGAGATAAAATGCAATTTCAGCAGCAGCAGCCTCCACTTTGGAGGAACCAGTGTCCCATAGGCTCAAAGGGAGCAAAGTCATCTGTGTTCAGCCTGTTGCATCTCCTTTTAATGACTCTACCTCATGGGTCAATCTTACCTGTCACTGAGACACTGGTTCATAACCTGCAGAGCTGATCACTGGTCAAAGTATTGTGCAATCCCAATCACCAGGTTAAGAATCACATTTTTTTTTTGTCTTCACCTAGAGTTCAGACACCTCAAAAGCAAATATAGCCATGGGAAGAACTTCCTCAGTGTTGTCTCTGACTGAGGGGTTCTTCTTAAAAGGCAAATTTTTCCAACCAGAATGGTCTATAATCGCTTCTAACACACACGTCCCGTGGACACAGGTGTAAAAGGAGAATCTGAAAATGAACCGTTACACCACGACTTGGAACGATCTGCCAAAGTATGTGGTCTGCAGCCGGCCCGCGCAACTGTATTGCCACACACTGTTTTCAATTAGACGCTTGCAGACGAGCCTGCATGGTGGTCCAAGATACACTCTAAGGGTGACAGCGGTTCCTGAATCAAAAATCTGTGATCCGTTCAAACACATTTCGTAGAAGTACAATTCTTTCTTATTTTTGTATACGCAAAACTTGTTCTGATCTAAGTTGATGGGTTTCTATAGCTGGTCACCATGCTCCTAGAGATCAGAACCCTTCTGATTAACACGCATCTTTTATTAGTTGCATTTGGGTTTGTTATTGATTAGAGGCAAAGGCTGACCTTATTTTAGACAATCATGTTTACTTCTCTCCACTTCAACACAGCCGTATTTGCAAAAAAATCTCATATCCAGCAGGGAAAATAAAAACTATATGAAAATTAATGTTCCTCTCATCTCCAAAATACTCTTTTATAACTTTTGAGAAGGGCAAGTTAAACATTCTTTGAAAAGATAGCTAATTAAAGCTTAGAAGATATTCAGATTAATTTGAGTTTGTTGAAAACAGCAAGTCTGGTAAACTAACAATTAAAATCTCAGACTTCACACTAAGTTATTTATGTATGTGGTTTATCACCATTTTAATATTCTTTCAATTTAATAGCATCATCAAATAAACGTGGCTTCAGGCAAATATTATTTTAGCTATTTTCTCTAAGCAGAATTTTGGTCAACCTATATTGTCCGTATCACCCTCTAAAATTAAGTGCTGTATTGAAAAGAAAACTGCTGCAAATACTTTGTGCAATGGATTAACATCTGAATGCAGTTATGACATTGTAGGTAAAAATATTTTTAATGATGATAAAATATAACTACTTGAGCTTGATGTTTTCTAAAATGTAGAAGAGACAATCGGTCTAATTTTGTGGGTAAAAGAGAACACTTGCAGAATGAGGATCGTAATACTTACAAATGAAAACTAAGAATTATAGTTCCGCTTTAAGCAACTGATCCTATCTTCCAGAGTTCAACAGATGTTTTACCACTATCATTGAGGTGAAAACAGATATGTAAATATTAAATATCTTGATACACACACAGAGAGCTGGCAGGCATGCACCTATTCTGGCCCTGGACTTGCACCCCAGAATCAATTACAGACCGCCTTTGATATTTTTCTCAACCTATATAGATTTTTTTTTTCCTGAAAAAGCCTATATTTTTCCAGGCAACACCCTCTGCCACACACATGGATGGAAACAAAGTGGGAGGTAATATGCAACGCAGTGGCCACCAAAGTAACCAAGAGCACCCTTTTCACATAACTATAGTACCACTGTATTTAACTCTTGGGAGAGCCGAGCATCACTGTTAACAATGGATGAAACCACTGGCAGGAACTCAAACCCCACATACTGCATGCAGATGATTTTAATGAGATACAGTGTTTAGACCACAAAGGATACACTCCAGAGTAGCTCCATATATATTTGTTTACTTAATTGAAGGGGTGGAATACCATAGGCAGCCTAAATACTGCATTTATTCTATGCACAGCAGTCAAGTCTAGTGTCACAGACACAGTATACACCACCCTTCTATGAAGTTAATTACTTAGCCCTCATCTAGATTAATGTCTGTTGTGATTTATTTCTTTGCAATTCACCAGCAGGGTCTGATTTAACTAGTGCTGCCATAGTAAAAAGAAGACAAAATATTAGCTTATACGACAAAAAAAAAAGAGCTTAATCTCAAACAGAAACTGAATCCATTTTCAGCAAACTTGACTTTTTCTCCTAAGCAGAACAGTAGCTGCTCAATTGTTACACTTGATGGTAAGTTATGTTTTGAATACCAAGCAAACAATGGTGTTATTTTAATAATTTATACATAATGTGCAAAGATACACTGTATAAAGGACCTACATAGGAACTCAAGCATTTGAATAACCATTTATTCATTTTGCGTTATGATACTTTCTTTAAAAAAAAAAAGAAAAAAAGCAAGAAACAACAAAACCTATACTGGAAGCACACACCAATTATGGAAAACTTCAACTTGAATGATTAAAACTTGATAGGGTATATGGAAAAGAAAACAAGGAAGTGGAAAGTATCTTTATATTGTAGACAATGCTACAGTTCCACCTATTGTATCAGAACTGGCTCAGGTTCTCCTGAATTAACCAGAAAGAATGATGTCCAAGCTATCAAACAGATTATGCTTCCCTCAATTAATGTATCAAAATGCTGCACTTGATATCGACTACAGAGGATAAAATAAGAGTAATCCCCAGTCATCTTCAAAGAGATGACTGAAAGGTGAAATTTAGATTACTTTTGTTTCCTTAGATCACCTCTTATTTTTAAAATACAAACGTTAAGCTATAAGCTTATAGCCAGTTCTTAAGCACACCAGAGTGCCTTCATGGGTCACGTTGTGTGGAGGATCCTCTCCTATGGATCTTCTCGAGTGATAATTTTAATGGCAGAGACTATTGGCCTGTTTAAGACCTTGGAAACAAAAGAGATTTAATATAATGAATCAGCTATGGGAGCAGAAAGAGCATCTGCCATGCTTCAGAGAAGCTAACAATTTTGCTTCAAAAGAGGTGGTACCCTAAGCAGTAAAGTTCTGCAGTTCCTACTTTTCCACCACTTCCGTAATGCCATCAATTTACAGGTTGATTAAGAAAAAGTGAGGCATGCTGCCCACCATTCATCTCCCATGGGGATCTCAGTCCTGCTTTGATTGCTATTTCTCAAAGTTATTGAAAGCTCCTGTAATTTTTTTTGCATGAGTTTCAGGATATTTAATGCTTGGAGCTAAGGGATCAAGACAATTCCTCTACCAAATTATGTCATCAGTTCTCATCATTGCACTAGAAAGCCTAAAAATACCAAATGGATCAAAACTAGAAGGTATGGAGCCTTCAACCTATTGTTCTTTCCAATATCTACATTTTTTTTACTGACAACTACATTGATTGGAAGAACTGTCCCATCATTTTTACTTGAAATACTACAGGTTCACCCTGTGAGGTAGCTGCACTGGCAAAGGTGCCTCCCTGAAGTTCAGCTGAGTGCAGGACTACTGCCTCAGGGAAGAAATAAATCATGGTGTCTTCAGCTCAGCTTGCTTCCTTTCCAAACCAAGTCAGCCATGTCCATGCCATGATTCATGCCATGAAATCTGGCAGAACAGGAACTGTAAAGGACTTTTGCATGGCTTTCTGTCTCCCAGTTGGCAAATGGACTCTCACCAGAAGCAGCTTATGAACTGCTCAAAGATTTTGGTTTGCAGGAGAGTTGCTGCCTTCCCTGAGATTTGGCACACATTCCATTATCTGCCAAAGCTCATCCACGAAATAGCAGGGGGTTTTGTTTTGTTGTTTTTTTTTTTTTTTCAATTCAGACATAGACTTTTTCCATCACTCTAGGCATTGGAGAATACATTTCACATTTAAATTAAAGACTGAATATGGAATTTTAGCCACCAAATAGGATGTATTAAGGCCCAAGAGTTATCCTCAGTTGATATTTCAGGTTTAACCATTACTTTCCAAGTCACAAATTAAACATTTTTTCACGTTCAAAATACAGACCATTTTGCAAACCATAAAAAAAGATTTGCAAATTACTGCACACAAACTGAGCTTAAACTGAATTTTGCATTTTGTACTTTTTCCCCTTCCATACTCTCTGTTACTTAAAGCTATGAACATTTTTCAGCAACACTTGTTTTTACATCAGAAAGGTAAAAAAGGTAAAACCTTTCAGAGAAAATATCACCCAACAGACTACCTAGATATTCAAAATACATACTCTGTGACACTATTAACATGCATTGACTTCAGCTCTGTCCTCCACCGGTGTTCCAGGATGCAGGGTCAGGATGGGGCAGACCAGCTAAAGCACTTGCTCAGCTTCCACTGCCTCACCTGCAACTACCATGGAAAGCCCTGACCCAGATTATCTTTTCCACTAAGCTTCTTGAAAGGTTTGCAGGAGAAGCAGTAAGTGAGGAGCTAGTAGTGAAGCTACAGGTAGTGCTGATGAGGTAAACATACAGTGGACGAACTGGTATGTCCAATCTGGAGCCTGCCTCTCTCCTTTGTCTCTTGCCCTTTACAGTGTTTCCCAGCTCAGCAGGAAAATAGCAGCAGGAAGATTGTCACATACAGCTCTCCCTTCTCCCTCTACTGCAGGCTTTACTGTGCAGAAAGGGAATGATCTCTTACAGCTTCTCTTCTGCCACTCTCATCACTTCGTTATCTGAGTGCCTTCTAATAGTGCATTAAGCTACATGATTAACTCCTGTCACATGTGGCTTGTTCTCTCTGATCCTCTCTGCAGGGGGATGATCTGGGCCTTTGCAAGGGAAAAGGAAACATAAGTTGGCTTTAAAAGCAGAGTGCAAACAAATAAAAAGGACTGGAGCCAGATTTCTGTTGGTTGGTTGACTGGTTTTCTTAAGCTTTTTATTTCATGTGATGAGGAGTCGAGGTATTCTTATAAAAGATATTTGTATCATATTGGAAACTCATGTCTTTTTCCCCCATGAAATTCTCTGGAAAGCTAGTAAGCCATCTCTGGAGAACTACTGAAGTATTTCATCATATGCAACTGGAAGGTAAAGATAAAGAATCAACTGAATTTTTAGGATGACAATTTAAGCCCCCTCACTCCTCCTTTCTGTCTGCTTTCACTAATGCCCATTTAATTCCACTGTCTAATCAACAAATGAGAGAAAGGGTATCTTTGTTAAAAATCTGGTACTTCCTCCTTTAGTTTTAACAAGTAGTATTCCGGTAGTAAAATGAAAGTGGAATTCCACATTCATTTATACGTATAGCGAAACAGAAGAAACACTGTCGTTACCAAGAACAAGCATACAACACGGCATAGGCAGGACGGTGACCCTGTATGCCAGGTGCAACCCACTGCTGTATCAAACACAAGCACATCACAAAATCCTGTTGACAGGCTCCACTGCGAAAGGCTGTTTGTCCCATTGTCCCTACCTGCTCTGGAACTTCAGCTTTCTGATAGTTAAAAATATTCTTCTAATTTTTAACGCGAATACACGGCCACATGTGCTGGTGGCGACATGTCCTCAGCTTCACTAGTTCTCCCTCTCTAGCCCCAAGCACTCCTATGTCTGTAAGTACACCAATCTACATTGCCACCAGGCTCAGACTTCCTTGGCTAGTCACACCAAGTTCTTCAGCCTGTTTCTATAGGCTACTCTCCTCTTCCAGTAGCCCAGATCCACGTCCCTCCCTGATACGTTTCAAGCATTCTTTTAAAAAATACACATTTTTAAACAAAAGGGGAAATGATTTTGAGGTAATCCTTTAAATAACATTGTTCTTATGAAGCTGCTTTATAAGTCAGAAGGCCACGATGAAGGTGACTGAGAAGGGCAGAGAGGAAGTGATGCCGCACAATGTGTAAGAGGTGGCAGGGAAAGGGAAGTGCAAGGCCCTAGACTGGCACTGGAGATAAACAGCTCCAACCCTCAGCAACCAGCCTTGGGTAAGTCAGATTAGTTAGATCATGGCTCAGTTTTCCCTCTTAAGAAGTACTTCCCCAATAAAGATTGTTATTCGTAATGCAAGCCTCCATTCCAGCTTATTTAAGTACCAAAACATGACTGAAAGAACAAGGTAACTCATATCCTTTTCCATTTCTTATCAGACTAGTACAACCGACAAGCACACAGCCATGTGTATAGGGGTACTCATGGGCATAAATGTATGCATTTCTATGTCTGGATGTAGCCAAGCCTCATTTTAAACTGTAAAAGTATATAAACGCTTGGTTTTAACTTATCAACATAACAACATTGTTTTTTTCTACAGGAGAATAAACCAGTGCTTACATAAAGACCTCAAAGCATTCACAGTAACCTAAAGTAATGAATATTGTAATGAGAAACACAAGTATTTAGGGTGATAATGACTGGACTTTGCTCTACTTAGATCGGCTCACCCCCTATGGAGGCTACCAAAGCTTAAAGATTTTATCACCCTAGTAATCAGCAATGGGTAATGGCCTTCATAAAACACAGTAATTAAATTGACTGATTTCAAACTAGTGCATTTTTTTCATTAGGGAGTTCTTATTTAGCCTACTTCAAAAATCCCTTTGTGAATACTGGCTATATCAGTCAAAATTCAAATGATGACGAGCAATGAAGAGCTTGTTCTGTTCAATATTTCAGATATTATTTGAGTAAAAAGCTAGAGTTCCTAGTATNTTTTTTTTTTTTTTTTTGTCATATCTAAGAGCTTCCAGTTTTAAAAGTCTGTCAAGACTGAACATTATAAAACTGGGGGCAGAGGGGAAGCAAATCAAAACCTTAGCTCTTTACATTTTCCAACAACTCTTAAAAGATTCTGCTTTGTTAAAACATGCTTTTAAAATTCTCCGAGGCCAGTGTTCCAACCTCCCTAGCAAAAATATCAATGGTGAAATTCAGGCACTGCCTCACAATCCAGTTAATTATCCTTTATGCCTGGATTGTGTGTATTGTTGTAACTACTGTATCTTAACTTGATCTCCGATTGCTTTGAATAAAACTTGGTTGTAAGCACAACCCCTTATTATTGCTCAAATTTGCCTTTACAATATGTGTGTAAGCCATTTATCTGTGTTCCAAGAATACTTGTAACTCAACACAGATTTTAAAATAAAATATTTTATGGCAAGTCTCAACTCCGGTTTTGCGGCAAAAACATTTCCTAACTCAATATATGCTCTACCGGAGCTTTATGATGGCAAAAGTAAACCTACTGGAAAATCTACCTGGATAACTACATGACACAAAACCTCGTTTCGTATTTCTCTCTCTGGGCTACAGCAGTTTTTAACTGCATGAAAGAGATGTTGGCTATGTTCTCCATGTGAAATCTATAGTGAAACACAGGGATCCCAAGATAGGAGTACAAAGTACCAACCCCTCCCCACTCTACCCAGAAAAGTAAGTGACTCAATAGCCATGCTGAAATGTGAGAGTTGGTCACAAATATGCATTTCTCTCAGTCTAAAACCCTAAGAATCTCAGAGCAGCTGTTAAAGGCTGCTGAAATCAAAGGAAAATATTTTATAGGCACCAGTGGGATATTCCTTACTGTACCACTTCATCCACATATTTCAGGCAGTTGCCAGCTCCTCACTCACTGGTCATGTACTTGAAAATGGGATACGGGATTAACACCCATCATGGAGCAAATGGGGAAGTACACAAACAACCTAATGCAGCAGCCCTAGAAAGGCTTAAGGAGATATTAACTCTGAAACCTAACAAAGTCACATAAACATCAGTGTGATTCTGATTTCACTGCAAGGAAATGAAGACAGAGGTAATAACTGTGTAACGAATCCCACGTAACTGCTTTCTTCGGCAGAGCCAGCTTTCCTGGATGGTCTAGGGAAAGACCTTTTCTTTTCTCCAGTTCCACCTGTCATACTAGTCACCCTTTAAAAGCATGACTAGAATCAACTGTCTGAAAGACCGCCAAATGGATGCAATAGTTTGTCCTGTAACTAGTTTAACAAAATAATGTCAGTAATAAGCTCCTTGTGATTACAGTTTCAAACTCTCCAATCCTGTGCTGCAAACTTACTTTATATTTTATTAAAATCAAATAATAAATCATCGATTTACAGTTTCTATTTATTCACAGTGCAAGCAGAATATGACCTGGAAGAGATTAATGGAAAAAGAAAAAAGAAATAATGGAAGGTGGATTAGAAGCTGCTTCTTTCACAACCAAAGGCACAAAGAGCATCCTCAATAAGCCAGGTAAGCAAGAAACGTGGTTTTTAGAGAATATTTATGACAGCAGCAACTGCGTAACATCACTGAAGCATGCACAATTGGAGCAAGCTTTCTAGAAAATGTAACTACAAAGAGACATGCAGTTAGATCTAACTATCAATCACCTGGACATGTGAATAAATCTACAGTCAGTGGTCCATGTTCTGTTAAAATCAACTTCTACCATACAGAAAACTTGCTGCTCAGTAAATAAACCGTAAGACCACAGAAGCTAAAATGTTATACATACTATCACAATAATAATATCTTAACTACTAGACTAGCAGAGGTTTGAATATTTAGATCTTACAGAGAGTAAAGTGTATTTAGAATGACTGGTTATATTCTCTGGTAAAGTTATATAGATTTAAGATCCCATCACACTGAAACAATCAGATTTTTGTGTGTGCGTTTGGGTTTTATTTCATTTTATAATTCACATTCTTTAAATCAGCGGTTACTGATGCACAAGAGCACATCTATATGGACTATTTAAGTCTCCTCTCCCCTGGAAGTGTGTGTATAACTCCTATTAATGCTAATGGGCATAAAGCACACGCACTGACGAGAAAATAGACCCCTCACTGTGAAAATAAATGTGTTCAG
Source organism: Pandion haliaetus (assembly GCA_013401275.1). Classification (NCBI taxonomy): domain Eukaryota; kingdom Metazoa; phylum Chordata; class Aves; order Accipitriformes; family Pandionidae; genus Pandion; species Pandion haliaetus. Next base: position 130,741 of record VYZV01021969.1, on the reverse strand, counting down.
TTATTTTCAGACACGATGCTGAAATCAAACAACTAAAAGTACATACTCTAAGGAGATAACATTATATAGCCTAACCAAAAATGTCCTCATTATTTTTAACTCTCTGGTCATGGACACTGCCACATCCTTCATGTTTCTGCCATTTCTATGTCATAAAGAATATGACTAAATAACATACCAAAAAGGGCCAAATCCTAAATACTTACACAACTGAAACAGCCCTGATCTTACGCTTCTTGCCTCCACAAAGGATGCAACGTTAGTCCTCGTGTCTTACGTTTTCACTTAGGCCCTATAATGTTTTCTCCTTACACCATATGGGGTAATAGCAGTAGTAAACGTTACTGTTCTCTAGAATAGTTCCTTAAAACTGTGAGGAATCTACCAAAGTAAAAATTCCTATCACTTAATTTTTTTCCTTAATGATTTGATACCCTGATGTTTTCTGCTTCTGATCAAAATTCATGGAGTCAATTCTGTCTGTTCAAACAACTAAGAAAAATTGCTTATATAGTAATGTGAAATTCAAAGACACTGTGCTTTATTATAATAGAAATATAACAACAATTTTTCTGATGGAACCAGTGTTTTATGAATTTACAGCTGATCTAATGTGATTCTCAGTCATGAGAAAAGAAAGGTTTTAAAAAGGGTGCAGTATAATTGGAGCATTAATGGTTTTGGTGAGTGTATTTAGGGTCTTTGTAAAGTGGCCTGCTGACTTTCTAATGTGAGTAATCGCACCCATCTTCCCAAATCAGAGACATGCACCTTCAAATAAGTGGATGCTACTGAGTTATCAGTCAGGCAGGGATGAGTTCTTCCAGTGATGAGGCCTTTTCAAGAGTTGATTCTGTAGGAGATGGGTAGAGTGCTATTGCTGAAAGGTCAACTGTCGCAGTTTAGGTGTCAGGCTTTGCAATACTGCTGGGTAAAATATGAAAGCTAGGTGCTCCCAGCTGCTGTACAGTCCAGCTCCCAGGCCCTTGCCCCCAGCTATGTGCTCATTCATCTCCTCTCACACTGAGTCAGTTCATGGAGAAAAATACCCCAAAGAAAACAAAACAAACAAACAAAAAAAATCAATACTTCTCTACTGATCTATCCTCCCTCCCCACAACTAGGGTGGTGACAAGCACTGCTACCAGCACAAAAACTGGGCAGTGAGGGATATGGCTAGGGTGGGGTGGCTGGCAGGGAGAGAAGGATGGCCCCTTTTAAACTGTCAGACCAGCCCCATCATATCCCAGAACCAAACCCATACAGTAAGGACAGTCAAAGGAGGACCCCAGCTGCACCACGGAACTGGCTGGTGTTTGCACACTGAAGTAAAGAGAGACTTAAAGGCTGCCGTATTTCTGCCAGACACTTCCAAAAGTGCACGTGCACGCTGTGAATCCCCCGTGTGTCATGTCTGAGGACAGCTAAGCACAGAATAACTCATCAGAGAGCTCTTTATGGACAGGCACAGAGGGTTAATGACCGAAGAAGCTGTTATTCACTGTACAAACCCTCGGTTCCAGGCTCTTGAGCTGCAAAGTATTTCTGCATCTCACTTAAGGCTTTATAGTGAGAAGAGTTGTGCTGGAGAATATATGAGCGCCCTTCTTTCATAAACCAGAAAAAGCCACTACAACGCAACAGCCCTAGTAGTATCTGAAGCTGCTGCAGCCCAGACCACGTCTCCTAAATTTGGTACAGGAATTACTGCAGAGACTGATACTGCCAAAATGAACCATGCAACAAATTAATGAGCTCCTTCATTCATTATGGAAGAAGAGGAGGGGTGGCAATGGCCCATGACCTGTCAGCAGCCATGAGGATGGACATCCATCTGTTTGCGTAAGTGTGTATGGAGCCGAGCTGGAGACGCTGGGACTCTGCACAGGCAAGGCATGCAACATCCGTGAAGCAGAACACTTTATGTAACACTGATCTGGACTCACACAAATAAATACTGTTGAATGACACTCTTTTCTTTTTCAAGTAATAGAAGATTGTCTTTCTTTTTGATCTGAGTGTATCAGTGTGACTTATTTTGCAGATTGAAGTCTGATTATACAGAGGAAAGGCCAAAAACTTAAATATTACTTCTTCTGCATAGAACACTACATCTATTTTCTCCTGGGTGAGCTTGCAGGGATAAACAATCCTATGAACGATTTGGTGTATGATATGCAAAAAGAGACATTTCTAGAGCCTGTCTAGACTCCCAGACAAGATCAGACTGTGTTGTCATCAAAGACATTGCCATAGCCTGTCGTTTCACTTGGAAGACAGAAAAGCCACCTTTTCGGAAGAGTCATGCAAAAATGAAAAATAAATAAAAACAGCCTGAGCTGCCAGTGTCATAGTAGAAATCTGAGCACAGTAACCTTAGACAATTTAGAAATTATGCTAACAATATGGCAAGAAGTTTCAGCAAACATTTGTGAGGAAAGGCAACTCCTGCACAAGTGAATACAATCCAAAAATATGAGTCATGCACAAGCAATTTTGCTATGGGCCATAAAATCACTTTATGAGAGTTACAGATAATTCTGTATGTATTCTATAATGTTTCCCTACTGTGTAGAGATGGATATCTCAGTATCCTATCACAGATAATGATGGAAAACAAATTCTCTACATAAAAGCTGATTGCTCAGAGATTCACCCTTAGCTGTTCCAAGGGATTGTAATGCCGACAGAACACTTTACACGTTATTCATCAACAAAGAGGTAGATTCCATCAGTGCCAAACACACTGCAGTTTAGATGGTTTTTGTAAGATGTAGCAGGGTGAATTGAGAGCAGCCTTAGACACAGAATACACATCCTACTATTTCTCAGCACCTACATACTCTTTATCACACATGCATCTACAGTCCTCCACAATGACACCTCTCATTTCCTCCTGTTAGTACTTTTGCAGATATTCAGACATATTCAGCATTATTTGGTATTAAAAGAACAGATGTATTCTGTACATGTCATGCTGAGAAAAATCTATAGCATTAAGCCAGTCATGAAATAAAGAGATACTAGAGCACAAAAGGTAAACCCTTCGGGACCAAATTCAGAACAACACAGCTTCTTTCTGCACCTCTATTTTCCTCTTCGTGTTCCTTCGTAACTTTTTCCAACTGTACCCATAGGCCCATTAAAAAAAAGTTTTAAAAACACTGAAAACTTTCAAAAGTCTTCTCTCATGAGACTTTAACTAGTTAACTCTTTTGCAAGGTAGCTTTACAACAAACACACTGTTGGCAACCCAAAATCAACAGGGACTCCACTGAAAGAAAAGTGGCTTATTCTTTGGACGTGTCTTACTCGTTTGTTATGATACATGATCTTTTATCAAACTTGGATGTGGCATTGTCCAGGAGCCGAGCTTTAAAAAAAACCAACGAAACAATAATACCTCTCCAACATCATAGATCCATATGCGGCCTTCTGAATCACCAACCGCTACCTCCTTGCCAGCCTGGGCCCAGCGGACACGGTTGAGGGCAGAAGCTCCTTCTATGGTGACGCTGGCTGTGGGAACCTATTGAAACAATAGGAACAGAAAGGACAATAAAATCACACTGCCTGCGAACCCGGGGTCAGTTTTGAATGTCCTGCTTCGCTGGGTGAGTCATAAGTCCCTTGGTACTGCTGGAAATAACATACAACCCTCGTAAGGGGGAAAGGAAAAAGAGTTCATTGTTTCTTCGATCACACGTGCTAAAAAGAGGAAAGAGTAAGAGATTGCTTGGAATGAACAGGGAAGACACTTCCACAGTAAAGGACAGTACATCAAACAGTTTTTTCCTCTTAACCTTGGAGACATGCGAAACCACGTCTGCTTCTTTCTCAAAAGTCACTGACTTATGACCAGGAACCAACTGAGCATAGGACTTGGCTTCAGTCCTGCCCTGGCTTCTGGCCTCTGACTCGGGCCCAGATAACCTGATGGTTGGCAGACACATCCCTGTATTCATGCTGACACATCCTTTAAATCCATATTCACCTCTGCGGCTAGATGCAGAGGTCGAAACTTAGGTACTACATCAGAAAAGTCCTGAGCTAATCAGTCAGAGCAAGGACACGGCAGAAGTGAGAACAGCTGAGCTGACATTTAGGAACTCCTACAATATGTTCCCACAATTGTCTTTTACGTCCCCAGGAGACTTCTTCTGCTTTAAATACACCTGGATGCTGTCTAATTTCCAATCCTCCTCCCTGCCCCAAGTCAACCAACTTAACAGGTGATCCACATGAATACATAAAGATTCTGGTTAATGCGTGGGACGAATAAAGCAATGAACATGATCTTAGGAGAAGTATTTGCAATCTACGCTGGAATGAGGGCATCAAAAGATGCTGCAGGAGGAAGGAACTGTGTGGGTGTTTGTCCCAGATAGGTAGATCACTCAGTTGATTTAGGTCACCTCCTAAGACAAATGACAGTAACCTACAAGTCTGCTAATGCTCCACTCAGCTGCCTTTAATAGGAGAATCTGCCTGAGCAAGGAGCCTGGAGCTTGGCATGATGGTCTTCCAAAAAAGGCTTTTTTAGCTTTAATGTTTTTTAGGTCAGGGCAGACAGGATAGGATAGCTGCAAAAGCAGCTCTTCCACCAGATCCATCTGTGGGAACAGGTCTTGGTCACACAGTGAGATGGTGACAAGGGCGTGTCCTGGAATCTATAAATGGACATGGAATTGGAGAGCAGTCCAGGCAAGAAGAGGCAGTTGGACAGGAACCAGAGCCTGTGTTATCTCTGGAGGAGTGACAGGTACTCCTTCTGTCCTCCTTGTCGGCACAATACAGCAGAAGCAGGAAGCAAGCAGCTTGAAGGTGGTATTAAAGCCTGGTCTGAACACTGACAAACTGACAAGATTAACAAAAACATATTTTGCTGACTTCCATCTCGGTTCTCTGGCTGTAGCTTTATATTGTAGTTATGAGATAGGTCCAAAGATCCAGGAGAAGAATAATTTTAAAACAAACATAGTACAGCTCCCATGCCAATCTCCTTCTCCTCAGCTCTAATGCCTTCATTGTGTCACACAAGACGAGTGACGGTAGGAAGCTGAACCTTTGTAGACTTCCTGAGACTTTCCTTACGGCCGCAGCACATGCTCAGCCACGCCAGCAGCAGGACAAGGGCTGGGAAGCAGAGCTGCTCGCCTTGCCCCTCTCGCCCGGGAGACTCCCCACTCCTCCTCCTCCTCACCGATCCTGAAACAAGACTGCAAAACCGAAGTGGCAGCTCGAGCACAACGAGCCTGCCAAGCTAAAGCGTCACCTCTGCAAAGGGCTTCATGGTAGTGTCCTGAGGCCCATATGTGAAATGCAAAAGGATTTTGTTTGCAGAATGATGTAGAAATAATGCTGGATAGCAATCAGAACACAGACAACCCGCCCCCCCCGCTTTAAGAAGTCATTCAAATGCAAATAAGCTACTGGACTCATCTCCCCATTGTGCAATGCCTAGGTCCTGTCCAAGGCGGTATTACCCAAAAAGCTGGCACACTAACTCCTCCTCCCAACTGTTACTGCTTAGTGGATGAGAGTCAGTGGCCTAAATCTGACATGGGGTCATTGATCCATGATAAAATCACAGTAGAAAACAAGCAAGTTTTAGCTCTCTGATCACTGATTTCTTAAAAAAAAAAAAAAAAAAAAAAAAGCTATTTTAATTCCAGCCAAATTTAATCTCATAACATTTGGAAATGAGTTTCTTCAAACAACAACTAAATGCAATATTTTAGAGGACTAATCCACTAACCAGCTATGTTTCTCAGAAAACTGTAGATCAAAGATATTTGTTTCATATACAAATATACGCAGCATATATTTAAGGCACTGAATTTTCACAAAATCTTTCAGAAGGCTGAAATACATAACTCTAGAGCTTTTTTTTTTTGTTAATACAGCATTCTTTCAGTGTTCCACATAAAAATAAGCAGCATGCATGCCACAGACACAAGACACAGCCCATGCTTTTTTTCAAAACCCGATGGTTTTGTAAAATCCTGTTACTATTCCACAAAGCTATCTAACAAAATCAAAAAGCAATAATGAAGCAATCTTTAAATATCTAAATAAAAAGCCTTTTCTCCAGTGATACGGAGAGAAATATAGTCAACCATAGTATCTTAAAATAGATTTGTCTGCTCTCAGTAGTGATAGGTTAAATTACACATGCCTATTTTAGATTTCAAAGATAAGAGTTTATTTTATAATGGTAGCATTATGTTTTTAAAATCACATTTGAAATACTTCACAAATTCTCTGAAGTTGGCGCTTGTCAGATTTTTAACAATTTTGAAATGAGATTTTAACAGGTAACAGATTAAGAAAGACAGAGTCAGAAAAACCTGCATGGTAAGAATATACCTTTTGTTTTTTTAGTTTTATTGCTTATGTAGTGTCAAAACCTGCTTGTAAATATATTTGTTATCTGTTTCTAGAAATAGACACCATCTTCACACTTTCAAAGCTAAGGTATGGCATGGAAAAAAACCCAACAAACATTTGAATGGGATGTAACACAGCAGAAATAACCAATTTTGTAAGTCAGTTTAGTATCAGTTCATAGATAAATAAGACTCATCAATAACCTAGAGACCTTCTCCGATCTTGATCAAAAAAGAAATGTTACAGACACATGAGTAAGAAATTGGCATTTGGTATGCTGAAACTACCTGCAAACCTTCCTATACTGATCCATAAAAATTATATTCAGTTTGCAAAAGAATGAAGGAGTGAGTAAGGATTTTCTGCTTAAGTTTTTTAATATTCTTTTATCGAACATAAAATAAAATGTGATGACTTTCGCTGCTATTACAAGAACAATTTCTGGTATCCACAGATCAACATGAAGCATACAAACACCCTTGTTACTTTACACTGAGATTTTGAGAACAATTAGATTGATTAAATATGTGGTACAGTCAAATGATTTTAGTTATTTTGATCAGAAATCATCGAGCTCTCAGGAGAAATGTTTTTAATAAATATGAGGAGTAACACTAGCAGAAACTGTTACAGTTCAAAAATTTGAAGGTAGCATATTGTAACTAAAGCCAGGTATTTTCTTAATTGGTTTACAAAATAATACCTAAATAATAACATGGCTTATTTCCCAAATTAAACAAAACCACGTCTCATTAACAATAATATCTATTTCTCACGCAGAGATTTTTATCAATAGCTAGCAGTTAAACACAGTAATATACCTGTCATTTTCTACTGTCTTCACAAATACTTTTACATCACATATCTGACATCTAAAAGTAATAATGGTCTAAAAAATAAGTGTTTCAAGATTTCTTATTACAAAGGCAAAACTGCTGACAAAGACTTTTTCTTAGCAAACAGCAGTGCGGACTTAAAGGGCATAATCAATTACAGAAATCTTGAAAATTATAAACTAATTATGACCTACCAGATAGTGGGTAAAAGCAAACAACAATGACTTTCAGTTACGATGTTTAAAAGAACTGCTTACAGTTCCCTCCTTCAGTGCTACTTTTGCTGCTTCTCCCGCATAACAAAAACTCACAACTACTCAGAATCTGCCAGTTTATCATTTATAGAGATTTTTAAAATGTGCTTCATTAGTGCTTAGTAAGGAAACCAAATGGTATTTCTGCCTCCAGAGACCCAAATTCGATTCTCATAAAAATACAAAGCTCAGCTACCACGGAAATAATTCCAGTCCGATCCTTACATGAGAGCTGATTTTGACCTCTCAGAATGGAAATCATTTGTGAAATCAGGGGTGGCCTTGCATGCAGAAGAAAAGCAGGACTGAGCTTGAAATTATTTTTTTTCCTGATGTTCCTATATATTTATATGTAAACACACTGAAAATATATCACCATAAATAAATTATGGTCTCATTGAGATAAATGGCAAAACATCAGTTGATTTCAAGCAGAGCAGGATTTCAGCCCTGGTATTTGGGGAGAAAGGGTTTTTT
>VYZV01021969.1:1356-120472 GCA_013401275.1 Pandion haliaetus | reverse complement strand
CCCCGCCGGGGCATCGTGCCGCCGGCCGTGCCCGGCTCGGCCCGGCCCGGCCGGGCGCGAAGGCTTGTCATCTCCAGCAGGCGGGAAGTCTTAGGCAACTGAGGAAGTACAGCGGGAGTAAAGTGTAATTGTCCGTCATGAATTATTCATCCCATCTGGCGTGTCTTAATTTTTGCATAATGGCTTCGCTAATCCCCGATCAATTAATGGAAAATGAAATTTGAATGATAATGAAAACTCCAGAGATGAAAGAAATTAAGTATTCTCATGGTTTGTGACAGAAAACTAAACAATGGGACTTCGCCGAGGGTCTCTTCCCTCCCTCCCCCGCCAGCTGCCTGCGGCGGCCCTGCCGCCTGCCTGGCAAGCGGGGCACGGCGGGGAGGAGGGGAGCGCACCCGGGCCCCAGCCGGCCGCTCGCGAAGACCTCTGCCAGGAATAAGCCACCACACAGGGTGCCTCTCCGAACGTCGAAGGCCTAGCTGTGGAATATCTCGGTCAGGTCCCTCTAGAATGCGGCCCCGTTCGCTTTATAAAGGCAACAATATCGGGAACGCCCCAATGCGTTACATAGCCGTGCATTATTCTTCCGAAAAGTGGAATGACTGATTGCAATTAGCGTATCGCTTTTCTGTCCTACGTTATTATTTTAGAGCAATAAAGCAGTTGGCTTCATCTGTGTTTACCGCTGGGTCCTCCCCAGTTTTGATTTCGGTGCTCCTGCGCTGCGCGGTGCTTCGTTGGATGTTGGGGCTGCGAGCGCTGCGGCTCAGCACGTGGACGGGTGTGCGCGCACACGCGCCTCCCCAATAGTGCTGTGCTTGTGCGTATTCACATGACGCGTTGTTATTGCAGTACTGTATTGTGAATAATTTAGATATATTTCTGTTCATCACAGGTATTGAGAAAACTACAGCAAGCTTCCGGAGATTTAATTACACGACTTTGTCCTTTGAAAAAATAGTGAAGATACAAAGGGATCAGGTTCTATAGGCCAGTTTTTCCTATACTTGAATTAATGAATTGATTACAGGATCGGGTCCCACAGTTTTGTAACTGGCCTAATGTTTTTTGTGCATTTCCTAAGAACAGCAAACATTTTGGTTTGTGTGACAATAAAATGAAATTAGAGCTCGAGCTTATAACCTCAAATTTATACATTTTTATTTCTTTTCCAAAGCTGGAGTTTTGCAAAAGAAAAGGAGAAAAATTACAAGAATATTTTCTTACCTAAACAAGGTCATGGTCTCCAAACACATGTGTATCTGCTTAGTATATTATCGGTACCAGTGGAGTGAGTTACATGTGTGAATGGAATTACTTACATGCCTGTGCTAAAGCATTTGCAGGTTGAGGGCCAAATGAAGACTATGCTTTTGAAGAGGCAGAAGTATTTCATAGGAAATTTCAAAGCGAATCCTTACGGCTGTGATCTGGGAAATAATATTTAGAGTGGGCCATACAGATCCATGTCTACCTGCTGTATTGTGTATTTTCACTGAAAACATCTAATTTTGGTTCAAATACATCAGCTGTGTAAATGTTGGAAAAATGGGCATTGAACACAATAGTATACCAAAGGGAAAGAAATCTGGTCAGCTGCTAGGTGGCTGGTGTTTTTCTTATTCATGGGAAATGTGCTGCATATATAACATTTTAACATTTAATGTCATGGGAGAAGTAACAAAATTCCACAGAAGAGGACTATTAAGATATCAATCAATCCAGGGCAGATTTCAATCAGCATTTCCTTTTTGTCAACATATCAAAACTCGTCTTGATCTTATTTTAGGTGTGACACCTTTTTAATGCTCTTTTTAGTTCTGCCAGTTTGTTTTCCAATTCATGGCTAAAGACCAAGTCATTAAAAGGAAGGGTCAGGAGATCTGGTTCTAGCCTGTATCTTGCTGTTCACTTGCTGTATAGTCTGTGGCAACTAGCTTTAGCAGATGTGCCTCAGTTTCCCTGTTAGCAAAATAAAAACACTTTTGGCATGCTGGTGTTTGAGGTGAAAAGCATAGCAGATATGCAGTGTGCATTGCCTTTACTATAACAGTGGAAATATTCAGTCAGATAGGAAGTCAGAGGGAAAATCTGGACAACAGGAATAATACGGCTTTTGAGAAAGATCTCAGACATGCAAGGAATGAGACACCAATAAATGGAGATGAATAGGGAGTGGAGCACTGTAAGGAAATGAGAAATGCAGCCATGTGAGCACCCCAACCAAAAGGCAAGATCAACTGCAGCGTGGTTGGGAAAACAGGGAGAAATCATATGGTACCACCAGGCAGTGGCAGCGCAGCTGAGCTACAGCTTTCATAGTGCCCCCAGTATCCTTGCCCTCCCAGCTTGACTAGCATCCCGGGGAGGGGGGTGTGTGTGTGTGTGGCGTGGAAAAATTTCCCATACTACGTCTTGTTGTCTTGCACTTTTTATCTAGAGAAGGTAACAACTGCATCAGGTCTGGCTGGAGGTCCCTGTTGCCTAGCATCCTGTCTTCAATGGTAAGAGCAAGTGGCCTTTCTTAAAAGCTGACATTTCATGCTGGTCTGATTTTGCCCACTGAGAGCAGTTACGTTGATTTCATTGTGAAGACTCGATTTGTAAGGTTAAGTGTGTATATAAATGTTTGCAGGACTTCCTTACTGTAAGCCTTTTAACTAAGGGCTCAGGCCTGCAGATTCTTCTAATGTAAGGATTTATGAGTAAGGACCAACAACCACTTTTAGAAAATGTTGAAATGTGGAACCATGTAAAGGTCACTTTAAAGCAGTTTTGAATTACCAAAACTTCAGACTTACACAATCTATAACTAACATATGGCTATTATTATAAAACAACTGAAATCTAAACTTGATGAGCTTTCTTTCTTAAATATCAACCCACTCTGTTATTCAATAGAACAGAAGAAATAGTTTAAAGCAGTATCTTCAGACAAACTTGGGCCAAATCTACTTATTACTGAAAAAGAGAGTTTGAGGTGAAAATGTGGCCCTGCTGAATTGATGGAGTTTTGCCATTGATTTCAATAGGACAGGATTTGAGCATTTAGTGGAAAAAGCGAAAAAGCCGATTCCAAGACATGTGGTTTTGTCTCATTTATTTAAGCATGTCATCAAAATCTATTGTTCATCCTCAGTGTTTGCATACGGGCATTGTTTAGAAGAACGATGTAGAGTGAACATTTTAAATACATGGGAGCTGTCTAGGAATTAGCACTTCTCTATGAAATAAGAAACTCACCTAAATAAATACTACATATTTATATAAAAGAGGTCTTTTTTTCCACATATAAATTTGACCAGTGTATTCCACTTCTTATTTGCATAGAAGAATTTTCTTTAATCCAGGAGGTGCCACACATAAAGTAGCTAATTATCCATATAAAAGAATGTATACATATCTACAGGTTTTAACTAGCATCTGACTTCTGAAAAGCCATGGAAAAAGCTATTGGCTTTGCCTGTTTCATGAAGGGAGCGTTTTACACGTTGGCACAATTTCTGTGGGTGTCAGCTCCACCTAAAGGTACTTCCCTAGACTGTACTTTCAGCAGTACAGATGTACAGTGACACCACATACTCTGTTGTCTCCCCTTTCTTTCTTTCTACTCCATTGTCTTCCGTTCTAAAGACAACAAGCTAAGCGTGTACTTCTGGCTCACACTGTATTAACAACAGCCATGAGTCTTGTGTGGTATTATAAATTGATTCAAGCTAATTTGATTTTTCTAGGTGTACAGCAAATATGACAGATTCATTAGTCCTTGGCATAGAAACTTTCCGAACAAACTGATGTGTTTGTTTAGGCTCAAACTCCGGCTTTTGGGCGCTTGGAAAGAGCAGAGCCAGAGCGGTCCTGAGCAGAGTGGCTGCTCTTGTGCCTGGCCCTTGAACAAACCAGGGAATAAGGGGTTGGAACTAGATGATCTTTAAGATCCCTTCCAACCCAAACCATTCTATGATTCTATGAATCTGGCCCCTGTGGGACCAAATACTGTTTAAATAGCCTTTATTCATTAGAAAAACAAAAAACCCTACAAAAAGGTGTCAAAGGAAGGCCACCTCTTCTGGCATAGATAACACATAGGGGAGCAAAACTGCTGTCTTTATTTAAAGCAAGTGTTACGGTGTCACAGTGACCAGAGATGCAAAAGAAACTGGGACAGGACATAGCGTGTGGGACTTCACTCAGGTTAGGATCTGAGCTCTTTCATTGTTTTGTACAGCCTAGCTGGTAGGCCCAGTCTTCTCCACCTTGAGAGAGACTTCTTACTACTTTGCTGAATCCAGGCTCATCTTTTCCTTTCTGACCCTGCCAGTTAGCCAGGCCAACCCAAAAGATGCAGACAGTGTAAGCAGAAACTAGAAGCCCCTGCGAATTTTGAGGCAAATACTCCTCAAATCAGGTTTACTCAGTCTTGACTTTTCCTCCTTTAACCATCTCCTTCCTGGGACACCAGCTGTTAGCTGTTTGGGGTTACTTTTGCATACCTCTTGTGGTGGGGAGTAAGTCCTGCATTGTGTCGTAAGGCTCTACTACTCTTGTAAGCCTTCATGTTCTCCATTTGTATGAGAGTCAAAGAGGCCCTGTTTTTCATTCAGACTGATTGATCTCCATGAGAATTTTGCCAGTTCTGGACTACCATGTTTCTCCCAAATCTGTTTTCCAATAGTTATGAAAATTTAGGATAATCCAATAGTTCCTACTTTAATACTATACTTATGGGACTTGACTTCATTCAGGTTATGCTAGCTTTTAAAAGGCACAGCGATCACAGGAACTGTTACAAGATGCCATAAATCAGAGGCACTAGTTACAGGTGCATCCCTGATGGCTCAGCAAAGCCTGTCTGCATTCTCCCCGAAGGGTATCATTATCCCACAGACCCCGATACTATACAACTCACAACTTGCAGTCTGCTCCACCTTTCCCAGGAGTAGCCAGACCTTCAAGGATCGCAATGGGAAAGCAAAAGGGGGATGTTTATGCACTTCAGCATTGGCCACTCAATGTCACTGGCTAATTGAGGTGCCCTAAATTGAGTTACATGAGTAACAGCTCCTTTACCAGTCTTTAAATTCCTTCTGGCAGTCAGATTCAGTGCTGAATCACAGATGAGCCTCTGGGGCAAAATGGACATTTCACTGGCCTATGACCTATGTACATGTGCCATCTCACTGTCAGATGATTATTAGGTCACTGAATCAAGTCTAAACTGCATTTTTGGGCAAGGGAACAGGCTTCATTTTTAGATGCAGTAGCAACAGGGGGAAAGAAATGAGTGTGGAAATGATCCATACAATCTTCACAGCCCTGTTTTACTTAAATACTGTAGTATTACTATGCTGATTGGTTTTTGGCATCCTAAAAGTTGCAGACAGTCAAGGCAGAAAACTGTTCACTTTCAGAAATTATTGTTCTTGTAGAGATGCTGAAACCGTTGCCTCTCTTAATTGCCAATAATAAAAGAAAGTCCAGTATTTTTGCATAAACATGTGGGAATTGTTATAGATGGAGGAGGGAAAAAGGGTGAGACCGAAAGGAAAGGGGTTATGAGAGCAGACCAAGTCTGGAGATAACACGATGATTACATTTTTGTGGTTTCCTTCCAAGTCAAAGCATCATGGGTGAGCATACAAGAAGGAAGCAAAGGAAAAAAGGTTTGATGATTGGCACAGGCGGTTTTAATGAGAACCAATCTTAATATCTAATACTGTGGCATGGAGAAAAAAAAAAGAACTTGGGAAGTCAAACATCACCTGACTTTCAGGAGCATCAGAAAGTCAAAAAGCAGAGCTTTCAGGGTCTGTGGATGTAGCCTGGAAGCTATACTGACAGGTAAACTGCTTGTTTGGTTAATCCTCCTTAACTGTTACAACAGTTAAGACTGTTAAAGACTTACAAGTCCTCTGCAGAGGTGTGACACATCCAGGCTGTGCTGCTAGACTTCAGTTGTTGTCTTCTACTCTGCCTTTCCACTTACTCAGTGGAAAAAGACCTTTTTATTTTCTGAAGGAAAAAAAAGAAAGCATGGCATTCCTCACCACTGCCTTATTAGCTGAGGAACTATTTTCAGTGAGTTTAATATAAGTGTGTATTACTTGATGTCTAATGTAAATTTAAATGAATTAATGGTAAGGTATTTTCTTGCCACAGATGAACTTTACAAACATCAGAAGCTATGTAAGTCCTTGAAACTCTACAAAACAGGCTTAAGAAATATTTTATCAAGAAGCTTATATGCACACTGGGTTGTAATGAGGCACCAGGGAGGTCAATGTTCCCCACCTCACTTTTCTCCCCAGTTCCTATTGGCCAGGCTGGCATATGCTTGTTTCTGTGTTTTAGCTCATCCAGTTTCATTCCTAGTCTGGAGACCCCCTTGCTCCACACTTGCGAGAGTTGTGCCTACAGGTTTCCACTGCTTGCTGTTTAATACCTTCTGCTCCACTCGCCCACATCAAGCTGGATGCAGTGTGGATGGCAACAGCGGAGAAGTCTGTACAGGTATTCGCTATTCGTTCTGTATTTCCTCAGACTGCTGACTTCACTGCTAAATGTTAATCAAGTTTTCCATCTTTTATTTAAAACATGCTTTAAGCAAGCAAGCACTTCTTCCTATGTTACTAACTATGCATTTCAGTCATGAGATTTCTTTAGAAATACTATCATTTTCCTTTGGAATTTCTACCTACTTCTCAAGATGGCTCAATTTCTTCTTTTAAGAAGCTCAAAACACTATAGAAGGTCTTATTGTCCCTGCCTAGCAAACTGATTCACAGTTTCTGTAGCTCATACTCCTGACTGTATATTACTATATGCCTGGATTTTTTTCAGAGAAACACTTGGGGGACTTGCTGAGAAATACAAGCAAGGTATGATTTTCCTAGGCTGATGGAAGAATCGCCAAATCCTGGTCAGAGGAAACACTGAAGAAGGGTGGATGCGGTCTTCTACCTCCAGTTTTCACTCCCTGTTTATATCCACATAGGTGGGATCAGGAAGCAGAGCTGGAGAGTGAGTGGGATGCTTTGGCAGAAGCTGGATCACTGTGCTAGTGCTCTCCCGTCATGCAGGAGGGGCAGTGGCACGCACTTAGGTCCTGAGCCTACTCCTGTTGGAGTCAATGGGACTGGTCTCCCTGCTTCGGGCCTCAAGTTGTTAAAGAGAGGTAGTTCAGCTCAAATTGCGAGGCGAGGAGGGGAGTGGGATAATGTAGCTGTGGTTTCAGGAGGTTGTTTCCCACCCCTGTGATTCTGACAAGAACGTTCAGTATGAGGACCCTGAAAATTCAATTTTTCTTTTTAATGGAAAATGCTGCTTCATCACAGGGTACCCGGCCTGGCATTGCATGTGGACTTAGTGAATTATCAGGCTTGCAAGCAATTCTGCTGCTGCAGTTCAGCTGCCAGGAAGCGCAGGGAGGAGCATGCGGAACACTGCAGGATGGCTGACACAGCCTGATGTTACAGCACTGTCTGCTGAACAGTCAAGATTAGTATTTGTAGCTGCTGCCACCAGGATGCCCGGAGAGCTTTCGTGGGTGAGCAAGCAATGATTTTGAGGCTAATTATTATTGAAGAGAAGTCCATCTTGCAGGATTTTGAATACAGTTTGGTTTTTTTACTGATAACAAAAGTCTCTCACTAGCAGAGAAATGATGGCTGCATGAAGCAGGTGGGAGAAAATTTCCATTAGGGAAGAAGTCCTGGGCTTTATATATTGATAATTTTCCTGAAATGTTTCACTATTACATGCGAACCTGATCCTCCAGCATAATTCTGCAACAGAACAGTCAGTGGGAGGTTTGCATTTTGATTTCAGGGGAAAAAGGAATGATGAGTTTGTTTTGTACAGATTATATGAGCTCCTGAAATCCAATTCTGCTTTCCATGTGCAAATAAAGGTTTCATTGCTACAGCTGGATTTATGTTAGGGTTTTCTGAAATAGAGTTTAGCCCACTGAGTTTTTCAGAACAGCCTCAGTATTAACGATTACTTTTATTTTTATGTGTGTGTGTGTGCCATTCTTCACAAAACGTTTCACAAAGGAGAAGCATGGTTTGCATGAGTAAATGAAGTTTGTTGGCCAGCTGAAGAATATTTTCCTATCACTTTTCAAATATGGCAACACCGAAAACCAAAATCATGAGAAAATTTCATGTGAAGAACTTGGGGCTGATTTCAAGCCACCTGACTTCACTTTGGTTTTGCTCTTTAAAATTACCTAGAAAATACCATAATCTTCTTTTTTGTACAGCTGGATGAGAGCCAGACCTCTGGCTCCAGAGGTAAAGGGCAAAAACTAAAAAAATCCTGTCTGAACAGGCAACTCCACCCTCTTCCCCAAGTCAGCTTGGCCTTTTGACAGAAAGTGAGCTCTGAAGCAAATTCATTCATTGCCTCGTTTTTGGACAAAACTCAAAATTCTGAACTCACACCACAGAGAGACCATTTCCATGAAATCCAGCACACTATTTTATCACCCTTTGTCTTTTCCTATAATCAGATAAAATTAGCATTTGGACAGTGATTAATCAGATTAATCATTTTAATTGCTTTTATCAAAGAGAAAAGCCTGTGCTGGAAATGGAGTGTTGTCAAAGGAAGGTGATTGCATCCTGAGCAGAGTCAAGAAGGAGCTCCGTGTTGTGATGCAGCAGTGAGGGGGACCATTCTAGCCAGGTATCCAAAATAAGAGGAGTGAAATCATCCTGAGACAGACATTTGAGCCCCACCAGAATCAATGGGAGAGAGGAGTAGTAAAGGATTCCACAGAGAGAAGAAAATAGGGAGAACTGTCTGTATTCAGTCCACTTACTCCCAAAATAGACTAGTTTTGGTCTCCCTCGCAGTACATTGTTTCTTTTCCTCTTTTTCTTCTCAGTGTTATTTCTTATGCCTCCCTAAACTCTCCGGGCCCTTTTGAGATCACCCACCATGGCACTAGAGACAGATGCAGATTGCATCCAGATTCAGTGGGGTGGTAGGTGCAGAAAGCCAGAGGTCCTGACACCCCCTACAGTTTGATTTAGCATCTGGTCAGAGCACACCCTGGCTTTCTTCTTCTTGTATCTTAGCTTTTCTGGCTGCAGAATGAAGGAATAGCTGTGTGTGTGTGTGGCATGGGTAAAGAGGCTGATTGCTTCCTGGTAGCGATTTGGGAGAAGCCAGAATAAGAAGACAGACCCAGGAGCTCAGAAGTGCTGCTGCATCTGCCAGTTTAGATATGACCTGAGGCTGTCCAGATGCAAGAAAGCCGTCCAAAGCTACAACAACTGATTATCTGCCAGACTTAGGCTCCTGTATAGTTGTTGGTGGGAAGTAATGGTGGTATCTCCAAAAGATATCTAATGTATGCATTGCAATTACTTCCTTCCAGTGGCTGCATAAGAAACCAAAGTATGGAAGCCCTAAATAGTAAAGGATCCAGGAGGATCCAACTTCATATGCAGTAAGAGTAATTTAAAATGCCTCTTGTGCTAATGTGAGAAGACTGAATATGGCCCAAAGGATTTAAGAAAGCTTAGAAAATAATATTAAGAATGAACAGGTTCAAGACTGAAAGTAGTGATACTTTCTAAATGTCACTAAGTCCTACATCTACACTTAAGTGTATGCAAGATAAGGTACATGAGTAACCTCTGCATTTCACCAGTCCATTTCGCTGTTGGAGACCTGTCTGATCCTGTTTCAAACTGGAGAAGTAGGGCTGGCCCCAAGTGGACAAAACTGGTTTTCATCAGGAAGCGTCAGCACATTAAAATCAAAGCTTTAGTCTGAGAAGATCCTACTTTCAGTGAAACCAGAGTTGTTCATAGGCACAAGATACAGCTCAGAGCAAAATGGCAAGATGATCACAGCACTTCCTCCCCTTAGGGAAGACACCTTTGCAGTGTGGCTTGGTGCCCAAACCACTGGGTTACAGGATACTCTTGTGGAGCTCCTACGCTCTTCATAAATAACTGCATATTCACTGGAATAGGAACATCTTCCATAAGGCAGGGGAATGCTCTATACCATTAACCACTAACATCAGTGTCTCTAATCTGTGATCCACTCTAGTCACCTGCCATGGGACTTCACTAAATCAAGTCATTCACTCCAGCATTTCCAATTACAGTTAAAACAATTTTCATGAGGGAGAATTCACCAAGTTGTTGTAATAGTTCACTAAGTTTACTGTCCTTTTATCATGACTACGTTTGACTTCATTTCTATTTGGATCTTTAACTTCAGGCAATGCTATCTGTAACGCAAGAGGCTCTGAGGCTAATGTGACTGAAATTATACCAGAGAAAAATCTGAGCCAGTAGCCAGATATCTTGATACATGGTATTTATAATGTGAAAAATAGTAACTTCTTAATCTTTAAAAAAGTGATGACCTGACCCTGTTATTTTAGTAAACTTTAAAAATTGCCCATTTGTGAGTGCATTGTTTTATTGGTGACTGATCCACACAATCATGTGATGCTCTCATTCATTCTGCTACACCATTTTCCGTCACAGTAAGTTTGGTCTATCAAGCTGATCCTATCAGATCCTATCAGTCAGACTTTTGGGGAAGGGGATTGTGGGGCTAGAGGTACCTATCTTCAGCACCACCACCACCACCACATGCTTTTTTGCGTTGTTCTAGTGATAGGCTTCAGCTTGACTTCTGAGGAGATGGTGTTCAACCAAATTAAAACCAGTGGCATTTGAAGTTACATGCTGATAGGAAGGTATGAAAGTGCAAGGTAAAATAATTTACTCCAAGAGTCTGGAGGACTGGGTCATACCGAGATAATCAGCAAACAGATGGGCATAAGATATTGAAGGTACAGAAATGTACGTGAAGGGACATAGCATAGAAATGTGAATTTTTCCTGTTTAAAATGTGGTTTCTCAAAAATCACAACAGACTGCAGACTGGAACAATGCAGGACACCATAAGAGAAGAGCAGTATGTGAAGAGCATATGAAAGAGAAGACAAAGGAGAGGGACTAGGAAGGAGCTACCATTGATGCACATGCTAGTAAGGCAAAACTGAGCATGGACAAAAAAGTAGGTAGTCTGTCACTGAAGGCACAAACGTCCTCTGGCTCAATTAGTCCTTGCTAATGGTTATGTGGTGGTCCTACTACCAGTCTGCTTACCTCTGTCTCTCCTTCTGATTATGGCACTCACCACCATTATTTAAACATTAGGCAAAGAGGGGGATAAGCATGGATGGGGATACAGCAATGCTGTTACAATTATTCCAATCTCTCTCCTAGTCAACTGCCCATCTGAGCATAACTTAGGCATAGATGCAAGAGGAGAAAAACAGTCATTAGCACCTCCCCTCAATAAGGATAAGAGATAAAGGAGACAAGCGTAAGATGAAAGAGCTAACAAAATCCAGCTCTCTAGCCAGACCTTTATTAACTACTTCAGCAGCACACAAGCCATCTTCTAGGCTTTAGCTGAAACTAGCTTATATTTTGCTATGCTTTAGCAATTCCAAGCTAGCTCCTGTTCCTTGACACAGTATCTAAAAATTCGCACTCCAAACAGCAATTGCTATAATAATAACAATACTTACATTTCATTATTTAACCTCATGTTATTCGTTCATGAGGATTAGTGCTTAATTAATTAACAACACTTAGCATTTCCACTTAGCACTTTGCCTCTTCAAAGCATCATACAGATAATACCTAATTAAGGGCAGAGCTGTGCAGACACTTCACATTAGGACTTCCCTTTGACAGCTCTGCATCCAAGACTTGCTCACGTGGTGTAGCATGAATTCAAGTTGAAAGCCCTATTGACTTCATCAGGAACCAGGTAATACCCTGGCTATCAAGTGACTATCTTATCTTTGCAAATCCCTTTTCTTTTCCTGTTGCTGCTGGTTGCTTACTATTCACCCAGGGGTCTAATTTTTGGCTAATGTGATGGGTGATAATGTGAACCTTGTATTAGTGTTATCCACAAAACTTTAATTCTTCCGTTAGTGAAAACCTTATTCTCAGTCACCTGGTTGAACTGCCTTTGGAGAGAAAATGTGTTAACCACAAAAACGGATTATAAAATGTCAAGCCAGAGTTTTTAAGGGAGATGGTGCTTTCAATCCATCAGTCAAATGCCTGCTATGAAAGTGCCTTTCTTGTAAGCACCCCAGGGTGCTACACAACATCAATAGACAATATAAACACAGAGCTTTCATGGTTCACTTTACAATTGGACATTGACTCTGAATCTGTGAAACAGAAAGGAATTGAATTTCATGACCAAAGAGTATAATGTGCACAGGATTAGGTAGACAACACCGGTAGAAGCAGGAAAGCAATACGGCATTGGATGCTGATAGATTAAATTTACAAATAAACCAAAGGAATAAAAATGATTCTGAGTAAACCTTCATAAACCAGCAGTAGCACTCAATGCTTCATATCAATCCACTTTTTTTTTCCAGAGAATCAAACATGCTGATGAGTTTATTCAAAGCCCACTGATTGAGCGGGCCCTGACTATGGGAACTGAACAATGAGAGCCCTAAATATGTAATAGTTCCATAATAGTTCCAAGAGAATTATCCAGACAGTATGGAAGGAAACTTCTGCCAGAGTCAAATTGGAAGAAAAAGAAAACATTCATCACAGTTCAAGAACTTGTCTAGTGTCTCAGAGGATGTCTTCACAGGGCAGTGGCTGGCAGCCTGGGGCTGCTGCTGCTCAAACCTGCTCCAGAAGAAAGCAAGCGATCCAATACAGCGATGCAGCTTCCAGCTCTGGGTGGTGCTGTGGTGTGTCACATGCACGTCACAGCTCACATCAGCTAGGTCAGACAGCTTTCTCAGGAAGCCCCTCTTGCCAGATGAACCACAGCTTGATAGATATTAGAAATGTAAATGGTTTGATTCTTTGAAAACTGATTGTATTGAACAGAATCTGACCTAACCACTTTGGCACTGAATTATTCCACGAAGATAACTGTGTACTGCTAACTGCAGTGTCTTTGTGGCTAAAATATACTGTGTTAGTGTTACTGCTAACTTCTAAAATTCCAGGAGTTTAAAGTAAAAAACAGGCCTTATTATCCCTTAATATAATTTCATTTATGATGCAGATGGATGAGACCCTTATTGCCATATTCAACCTCAAGCTGAGGGTCAGATACTCATCGTAGACTTTTCTGGACATGTATGTTTGGAATTTAGTACCTGCCTTTCATCTTCCCCCCAGTCCCCACAAATTCTTTTCCCCTTACTCAGCTTCAACTTCAACCCTTCAATATTCCCTTGCCACCAGTTTCCACTGTCCTGGCCTCCCTTACCTCAGACACCAAACAGCCTAGCCAGCCCCAACCAGCTAACACCTAAGCTCTTAAGCTCTCCGTCACTTGGTTATCCTGCAGCCCTTTCTAATGTTTACCTCCTAGGACCCATCCCAGACCTATTTCAGCCTGCCCATGACCACTCCCCTGGCCTACTTCTGCATTGGTTAAGGCTGGATCCACGGATGTGTATGGTTACCTGTGAATTAGGTAAATCATGCACCTTTCTTATAACGAGCTTCCTAAAATGTAACACTCACGACAAAACCATCAGCTGTCGTCACTGTTGATCAGGAAAAGATGCCTGTTAATTAGCATGCACATTGGACCAGGCCATTAACAAATGCATTGTGAAGCTACTATGGAAGCTGATTCAAGTTATTACCTAGGTAACTGTGCTTCTGTTTCCAGCACAAGGCTGTCACATGAGCCCTTCTGATCACTTTTGTACTTACATTTGCTGTGGGTCTGTCCTAGCATCTCCAAGCCCTGATGTCTTGGAGGAACACAAGCTGAGATATTTCCTGACTGGAGTCAGCTTCCAGTACTGGAACTCTGCCAGGTGCAGCTCAAGATGTGAATCACACGCAGGCATAAAAACACAGTTAAGACAAAAGCCTGGCATTTGGAAGGCAGTTCTCTATTCTAGTGTATGGCAAAAAAACCTGGTTAGATGACTTACATAATTAGGATTTTACCTCTCATTCTCCTGTTTTACTCAGCCTGTACAATGAAACAGGTTGGTCTGTTTAGACTGTCCCACAGTTTTCGCTCATGCTGTCATTACCCTATACCCATACAGTTCTATGGGGTGTTGGGGTTTCAAAGCTTCACAGGACTGCCTATTCACTTCTGCTGTTCATAGTGCTCTCCCTGTAAGAGGTCATGGGGACGCCTCCATTCCAGCATGTATTTCCTCCCTGCTTCCAGCCATCAGTGTCTAGTGTCATTGGGACAATTTATACTTTTTGGCTATCACAACCTCGTACAGCAATGAATTTCACAAGTGATACTGATTGCATTAAGTCATATGTGCTTCCCCTGTTGCTTCATCAGAAGAAAGTGTTCCTGCTGCTGCACCACCATGGTGCATACTATTAGCCTTGCAATTTAGCCTGCACAGGGAGTGCTGGATGGATTGTTTGATGACTTGCAGTACAAGACATCCTAATCTCCTTGCCTAGTGAAATTGCTCAGCACTAGGGTTAATACTGAAGTGTGGGTGAGTTGAAGCTACCTTTAAAGGGCATGGTACGCTCCAAGGTGAATACGGTTGACACAGTTACACTAGGTATATATTTTACTTACAATTTTATCACTATGCCTATTCTAAGCAGAGCCTTTCAATTAATTGATTCTTAGGGCTTGATACAGGAAATATTGAAATATTTCTGACAACAGCATTTTCACAAGTAGCATTACCCATCCCACCCCAGCTCAGATTTCTCACCTTTGTGGTCCACAACTTGACTGTCCAGTCAAATGATGATGTGACAAAGAGATGGGAAAAGTCAATTGGACCCACTGCCATGTGACAATTGATTCCTGTGACCGGTCCTTGGTGGCCTTCAAAAATTTCACCAATGCCAGCTTTACTGCAGGAAGAAGAGACATTTGCATTCAGAGAATGATTTAACATCTGGTGATTTAACATCATTTTTCTGTACTCTTAGGTTCCTGTTTTCTTTTGAAGTTCCATTTAATCTGTAAATCTCTCTCCTTTCAGTAAGGCCTTTGCCTGCAGAGGTTTACTCCTGCGGGCACAATTAATGCTTAGGATCCAGCACAGGGAGACTTTCTCTTACTTCTGAAGACTTGTCTTACTTACTTTTACATACACTGTCTACTACTGTAGCTTGGAATAACATTCACGTATAATTATAAAATAATTCTAAATTGTAATTATACTATAACTTATGCCTCTGAGTAAGCCATTATCACAAGGAATAACATTAAAATAAAAATGCAAATATGTTAATGACTTATCATAAGCAATTCTTTTTCTCTTAAATATCTAAAATAACTTTCCACAGCATCAGTCAGGTCACTAGGAAGCAAATCCTTTTTCACAGAAAGTGAAGGAACTGTTCCTGTGATCAGGTATCGTACAGCCATTACTTTGAACAAGGGGAGATGTGCATTTCATCGGCCTGAGGCTAGAATAGCTATTAAGAAGGAAAAATACAATGCTGTGTAAGAGAGAACGTGCACAGTTTTCTTCTTCCTGGAAGCAAATGACACCAGATCAGTTGTCAGTGCTGTGCAAGGAATCATGTGTGACAGTGCAGGGGAATCATGAAATTACCCTTTTAGTTACATTACAGAAAAATTGCCAGTGGAAGAAAATACATTAAAAATAGCCACAGCTCTGACAAAGCTGCCAGCTCTGTGCCAGTGTGAATACAGTGTACCCAAAGAGATGAGGAGCTGCACTGGAGGAAGTTGGTCCCTCATATTGCTAGCATGGTGTCCCCTCACTTCTCCTGTTGACCATGACAGTGTGGCCTCACTTACGCTCTCCTGCCAGACCTTGCAGCATGTGCTGGAGCAGGGACTGAGTTCTGCAGTGCCTCTGCAGTACTGGGTACAAAGCATACCTCTTATTTTATGCCTATCTGTCTACCATGTAGTCGGCTGCACAAAGGGAGTTCTGGAGCACTGAGAACACCTTGTATATCTATCTGCTGTGCTTTGACACAGCTTCTTCCAGAATAACATTTGGCTTTCCACTGTGCTGGGCTGAAGGACACAGGAGCCTCTGGAAATAAAATGGGGATGATAGCAAAAAGCTCTAGGAAAGGCAGGCAGGAGCAGAAAAGGAGTGCATTTGTCGATGGTCAGCAGAAGGTTTGCTAAAAGGGTGGGCTAACAAGAGGATATGGCACCTTCCTTCTCTTGTGAAGAACAAACCAGGCATGCCTGAAAGATCAGAAGTGAGAAATGCCCTTGGGCATGCTTCATTTATCCTAGCAGCCTAAGACTAATTCAAACCATCAGCCGCCACACTGCCTATCAGTATAATGCCTAAATATACAAAATTTTGCAATATTGTCAGCAGCCAGGCTAAAGTAAAAATACTTTAAAATAAAAATTATGATGAACAAAATATGTGTAAAACAGTATTTATACAACATTAGGAATGTGTAATAGAAGCTTTACAATCTTAAACCAGTGTATTGATGTCTGTTTGGTCAACAGAAACACAGAATATGATAAAATACGAATTCAGAGAATATTGGAAACTACTGAAGTGTGGGGGTGAGCTTTAAATCTATCAGTAAAAAAAGTTTGCTCTTTAAAAAAGCCTTTCGAGCATCCCAGAGGATGAAACTACTACTAGAAGCTAACAGAGCACGCTAGAATCCTGCAGATTTACAGGGTGCAAAATAAGGAACTTGCAGCATTAAACTACAGCCTGGGTTATGCAAGGAAAGGATACAACCACCATGTGTGAGAGAGCACAGGGTACCAGTCCTGGGAGCAGGTCAGCCAGAGCTTGTGTACCCATGTGGCACACTGCGGCTACGTCTGTGTTAGCAAACAAACCAGGTGACAGCCCAGACTGAGGGCAAACAGTGTAGCATGGCTCCTGGATGTACAACAAAACCCTCTTGCCCTCCTGGAGAGGGTAGGCATGACCAAACTGTCCATTGAGAGCAGGGGCCAGTAGGGCTCAGTCTCTAGCCTGGCTGCACAGACACAGTCTGCAGTGCTGCACGGGAATACCCAGCGCTGGATGGCTATGCACTGGGACATGCATGCTCCGTTTCTCACATGCATACGTGCCCATGGTGGCTTTTCTCTGATATATCCCTGTGGAGACTGAAGATGGACCTGAGGATGTTAAAAAATAAAGTGGATTATCATCTCTTATGAGTGGTTTAGGCCTGATTAGTTTGCATCAAAACTGTCTCCTAGGGCTTGATTTGACCTGCCCAGACATTGATACCTCCATCTCAGCTAGCTGTCTAGACTTCCATCTCACCTCATGGGTGAGAAGGAGGCATTTCTGAGGTCCCAGTCATCTCTTCTTCAGGCAGATGTCTGGAAAAGGTAAAGGAAATCAAACCCTAAGAGCAGTTGTTGCTTCCCACCAACTATGCAGGGATCCTGGGGCAACTACCCCAGTATAATAGGCTGTAGCATAGATGCTGAAAGTCAGGTGACTCCTGTCCTAGTCGTGCAAAGAAGAGTACAGACACCGTTGAAGCAAGATAAAAAACATGAAACACTCTCCACACACTTGGCTACCTCACACCAACACAGGTACACAATGTTATTTAAGTACAAAATACTGAACATCACCTTCCATGACGACAGGCTGTATACACTGTTCCCTCTTCACTGCCAACGACAAAGTTATTGACATCTCCAGTTGGGAAAGCCATTCCTGTAACCGCCACTGGTTTGGACTTATTGTACACCAGCTCCATGCTCTCCTACCAAAACAGGTCTTCATTATTATTCTGCGATCACCCTTTTGTTTGGCTGTTGGGTTTTTTTCCTAATTATTTTCTAAATGTTGCACAGGGTAGCAGGAGGGGAAGAAGAAATCATTTGACCCAGCCACAGGACTTTGGATTCTACATAGGACATTGCAAGAAGATGCAATGTCACAAACTAGGATGCACTGCTCCTGCCATCCCTGCCGCTGTCTGTCACACATTTGAGAGTGGCTGGAAGGCACTGGTCTTTGCTACATCATCTTAAATCAGGCAGAGATGACAGGTGAGAATTTAAAATCTAATGGTGCAGAAACTAAAGGTAATACCTTAATGGTTACACTTGCCAGACCCAGGCTCTAATAAAACATGCAATACCCTTCTATTTACAAACATTTTTGAAGTCAATTGTTTGTCAGGAAACACATGTAATATCGTGTGCACCTGAGGCATTTATCAGGCTGTGCCATTTGTCCCTTTGCAGAACGGAATTTAAAAGTTGGGGTCCTGTCACTACCACCGTTCTAAGCACTGCTTTGCAGGGATTTTCTGAAGTAAGCATGAACACCCCCTCTAGACTCCACGATCAAGCTACAAACCAGCAACCTTCATTTGGTAGCTACATTTCAAAGTAAATCACCATGCCCATTTTTGCTATTGCAAGTACAACCAGCATGAACGGTTTGTGGCTGTTGCAAGATGCACACACTTTGAGCAGATTTTGCAAAACTTTCTGGTTGTTCAGCCTAAATGGTGTAACCCAAGAATCCACAAAGGAGCTGAATGATTTAGCAATTTTCATTTTTAGCTATTTAAGTGGGTATGTTTTCTGTGTTTAAAATGTCTAAGCTGCTATTCTTCTAGGGCCAAAGCCTGTAGCGTTTTTCTCAGGGGGGCTTTTTGCTGTAGCTAAAGAAAATGGGCATCCCTGTGAGAGGAGAGGGCTGCAAATCCATAGAGAAATACCTTTGCTTGGTTTATACTTTTCTTTGAAATACATTTGATTCTACTTAAAAAGCAAAACAAGACCTGGAAAATGCATTGGCAGAGCACCTGTGGACCATATATTTCTGTGAAAATCTTCTGGGGTGAGATCATCATTTAGTGTCTGTGTGGAAAACCAGCCAGATTCTGTGGTGGACTCTCCCCTTCCAGCGCCTATACCATTGCTGTACATGAGTGCTCTGGATCTGTGGCTTCAGAAAGTTTCAGACTGACACATCAGCGACACTCCTCCCAATTTAAAGCTATGGCGTGTAGATTGATGTCAAGTCCTGTGCCTTTCTTTTCTAGATCATCATGAGCCAGCCGCCAAACTTCAGCGTAATGTGGGGTGTGTTCCTGCCCTTGTTGAAATCCAGTTTTGGATCAGGGAAATTCCATCTGAGTGATGAAGTACTGGAACTGAGATGTTCACAAATGTCTGCTTCAAAATTTAATATGCCAGTAAGTGAATACATAAGGGTGGGATTTATCTTCCTGATGTTTAAGTGAGAAACTGGGGAAGGGATTCAGGTGCGTAAACATAGATGTCTGGGCCATTTCATATGCTTCCACTTTTATTCCAGAACAGTATTGGTTTCTTATAGTCCCAGGACACAACTATCAGACCCCTACTGTTGCCTTAGATGAGCATGAACAACATGATCTAACTTTGAAGTTGGCCTCACTTTGAGTAGCGGAGTAGATGGGATGACTTCCAGAAGCCCTTTCCATCCTAAGATTTGACAGTTCTGTACCCCAGGGTGGGTATCTGAAATAATATTTCACACTGGGATAGCATGAGTCATTCTCCAGAAGTGCCCAGTCTTTCTCTACATTAACTGTAAAGGGAACTCAAATTACTAGCTTAGACTTGACACAGACCTAACTTTTAGATGGCTAAGGTTAGGACAGAGGAGTTCCACCTCTTGTGTCAATACTGAAAAGCAAATAATTAGATAGTAATTGCACATTAATGCATGATTAATGGATTATTAATTGCACCATTAAGAGGAGTTTCTACACAGCATTTTGAGACAAGATCAGATCCCATGATGCTTAGCAAAAATGGTATTATTTTTTTCTATGAAATTATGTATAAAAACTGAGTGATGAGTTGCAATAGAAAACATACTACTCCAGAAGATAACACTTAAAAGATGCTTTCTATAGGCTTTTTTCAGCATCAGATTCTTTGTTTAGTTTCCATTATTATAATCACTAGTGGTTTGGATGATTTTCCTGGGTTTTCTTCCATTCCTGATACAAAGAAGGGGGGGCAAGGGGGAGAAGACAATAGTAGCAAACATTCCAAAGGGGGAAATTAGTTCTCAAACTTTTGATTTGCATTGTTTGTTCCTTTGGCTACTGAAGGCAGGGAGCAAAGTAAGCTTTCTGACTGTGTGCCTTGGAACCCGTAGTGCCTAGGGTGTGTTCAGCAGCGGTGCAATCTAGTCCATATTTGTTAAACAATGCTGTAGAGTAAGTACAATTTATACCACAGGCGACTTCTGTAATTACCATGCTTTAAAATGGATTATTTCATTTTCACTTGAAACTGACCTATGTATTAACGTATTACAATAATTACATGATTTGTGGTAAAGGAAATGGGTTTTGGCTCTTAGCAGAGACTGCTGGAAGCAAGCTGTACTCTTTCAAGTGCATCCATTGGTTTTAGTTTGTATAGGACGTGAGGTTTTGGCTTTTAGGAGCTATGTTCCATTAAGCAGGTATCCTGCTCTACCGAAGGTGCTTTTTTTCCCTGTATAGGTGAAAACAAACCCACCTGTGGAGTTGAGAGCATGTCCAGGCTCCAGGAGCACATTTTGCCATCCGTAGAGACGGTAATGAGATTGTGCGCATTCTGTGTTCCAACTACATTCACACAATACACAGGATGCTGAAAACACATTAACACTGGAAATCAGAGAGCCATTCTCACATCTTCACAGACAAATTTCTAATGTCTCATATGTTATTTTAAAGAACAATTAAGTAGTCACATAATACCTGGAGAATACAGGACTCAGCTTTTGCCAGATAGGATTTTTTTTTTTTACATTTAAATTGTAAGAGGCACATTATGGAGGTGGAAATGTTTTCAAAGTTTCATTTTCCTCATAATAAACCAACACAGCTGAGTAATGCTGTGAAAATACTGAATTATGTGGATGAGATTTCACCCACAGGGACATGTATCATTCTGCTGATGGCTTTTGACACTGAAAATAACCAGCAGAAAGAGGCAAATTGTCCAAATGGAATAAAAATGAAAACTTTATTCAAGAAAACAGCTGTCTAAAACTTGAACTTTTCCAGAATTTGGCTTGCATGCTAAATATTTGCAAATGTACACCAGTTGAAAAACATGAACAAGTCCATCAGCGTTCTCCAGCACTGGCCAATATACCTTTTAAAATATGTCATTATAAATGTAGAGTGACTAAATTTAGGGTGTTACACCTGGTTCACCATAGCATAGTCTTTCCATGGAGGCTGAATTCCACTTAGTATGCAATAATGAAACTTGGCCTATTCCTTTTCCAAGGAAGCTGGTAACATTTTGAGCCTAAAGAGTCATCTGAGATCTGATTGTGACATATGAGGCATGGTTCAAGTTCAGCAATCTCCAAAGTGAAAAATCAGTCAGGCTGAACAATAAGATTTAATTTCCTTTGACCAGTACAAGTGAATCTGCTGAATTAAGAGTTAGACATATACACAAGTCAAGCAAAGAAAAATTGTATTTCTCTGCCTCTTTTGCTGATGAATAGAAGACCTGTGTCTCCAGGAAGAAAAAATACTTTTCATTAATACTTTCCTTATTTAATGAAAATTAGGACCAACTTACAAGAGATCCCTATAGAGCTTCTAAGCCAACTCCATGTAGGGTTAGAAACTTACCACTTGCTCCTGCTGAAAGGAATGGCAGAACTACCACTTATTTTAGACTACTTTAAGATCCAGCTGCAGGTCACCCACCCAGTCAGTAGGGAAAGGCAGAAATCTTCAGAGCACTGGCTAGGTCTCAGGTTCGATACCTGAGCGGGCCCAGTAAATGCCCCCTCCCTAAGTGCAAAAAGGGCAGCATCTGAATGCACAGTGTGTGTGTGCACACACTGAAGATGGACTCAGCAATTGCTGCTGAAATGGTACCTTGTGCTTGGAGGCCACCTATACGCACCAGTAAGTTGCAAGGTCCATTCTGGTGCTGATTTTTCTCTTTCTCTCAAGATTGTCAGGCACCTGATTTTCCCTAAATCATCAAATGGACCCCAATCTGTCCCTCACATGTGTCTTATGCTATTATCCTCTTACGATGGACCTTCTTGCTGCTCAGTGGTGAGCTAATGACCCTAGTGCTAAGCATGATTAGCACATACTGATGTGTGAAATAAGAATAGACCTATTTTTTCATGGGTGTTTGACCTCCAGTAGTCCAAACAGACAGGGAGAGAGTGGGTGGGAGGAAGCTAAAGCAAGCAGTGGAGTATCTAGAATATTTAGGTGCGAGGGGAGAGAGCAAGCCATGTCTTTCCAGCAGCACCTCAGTGTGCCAGGTCTGGCTTTAATCAGGGCTACCAGCCATCAATTTCATGCACAATAAAACTCATGGCAGAAATGAAAAGACATAAGGAAAACGGATGAAAAAGACAACCAACTGTACGTAACAGAAAGTCTAAACAGGCTCCTTCCTTTCAAAGGGTCGCTGCCAGCTTGCTTTTATTTATTTTGGAAATTAAATCATCATGCAAAAAGGTTTTGTCTTAATTAAAATTTCCTGTTGTCCCAAATGCAGATGTGTAGTGGGTGTGAAAGGAAATTAGTGAGTAAGCTGCGGGTAGAACTCTCTTTCCTGGTGAATCCAGGCAGCAGTGATACTAAACTTCAGGAAGGTTTAAGTCAGTGATAACAACACACTCTATCTGTTTCAAATAAACAAAGCGGGAGAAAGAAAAGAGAAAAATCCTTTTTTCACATATGGCATAAGTTCAAATTAAAAAATGACTATTCAACTCACATACCTAGCAGTACATAAAGTAACACTGCTACAGTAGATTTGTCTTAATTTAATCCTTTTTTTTTTCTTAGCAGCTAGGATTCAAGCCGCCTTTTGCAACCAAGACTTCGTTTACAGTTTATGTAAGTGATTCCTATATATGAACATAAAGTAAGCACTCTTTTATTGTGAAATCTGATCACTCCTTAAAAACATCATGCGTCCTCATGTTAGACTGTGTAAACACTTATTTATACCAATCCGTGACAGCACATAAAGTGCCCATCCACAACTGAAAGTAATTTATTTATATTTGTCAAAAGCAAAACATCACATATTGTTCTATTGCAATAATAAAACTAGTTTAATATATAATTCCAGGAGGTACAATTTTGTCTTAAACGTTTTTTTGAGTGTAAACAAATTACTTCCCATTAATCTTTTCTTTTTCACTAGGTTTGGAGTCCCAGTTGTTCAATTTTCAGTGATAGTCAGCTTCTTGCCACTAGTTTTCTGGTCTGCTACATCTCTAAATTGCACTTCCAGGAGAGACTGTTTCTTTTCATGCAGATTGAACAACATTACTGGCGACAAAATGAGCAAAAACATTAGGGAAATGAAAAGCAATGTTGAAGTTGCAACCCATGGCACAGATCGTTAGATTATTACATCAACATTCATGATAGTGGAAATTTAGGGAACAATATTTGTACTGCCTGGCCCACTAAGCAACCCTGTGCACACCTGTCATTTTTTAATATAAGAGATTTGCCATCATAATACTGGCCCCACGCTGAATCTTTTGCATTAATTCACCTGGCATGGCTTCTAGAGTTGTCTTTTAACTCCAGGGATTATGTTGTCACAGTCAACTAAAAGGTAACCTTGATCTGCAAATTCCAAAGATAAGAATCGCAGAACTGCAAAAGCTGGAGGTGCAAAAGACCTATCACTTTGTCTGATCCTTTGCTCTGCTAGAACAAGATTATTATCTTATCTCTCAGAGTGCTTTATGTAGTTCAGTTTCTTATGTTTCAGGAAATCTGCATTTTTCTGCATTATTATATCATACTATTACATTTTCTCCTCCTTTCAGCCTGTATTTTCTTTTCTGCTTCCCACTCAGGAATGGTCCCAAGCCCACTACCAAGATGAGATATATTTACCATCCACAGAGTACACCTTCCAGCTCTTATGAAGAGGCTGCCTGAGCCCAAACTCTGGAAGAGGAGAACTCAAGAATGCACAACATCTTAGTGCAGGATGGACTGGAGGTCAGCACCGTAGCAGAGTGAGGACACTTTAGCAGGCAGTCCAGGCTTGTCTCTTCCTCCAGCACAATATGAGTACTTTGCAATGTAAGAGAGTCTTCTACCACAGACAGCATCTTTGTATCACAGAGAAACTCTCTTCCTTCTCAGGCATTTTGTGCTACTGCTCTGCCTATACATCTCCCAGACATCACCAGAGCCCTGTGCCACCATCACTGTATCTGCAGGTATCTGTTTGTGTCAGCAAAATGCTCTTCCACATCATTCTATTGAAACAAACTCCCCCTCACTGTGCAAGCTCTGCCCTGTGGCCCTGTCTGGAGTAGGAGACCATGACAGGTGTTTATGTATTGCTGTATTGGAAAACAGAAGCAAACTGCCCCACTCCGTTCAAGGGCACCAGTGTCTACTTGCAGGACTCCACTGAGACCACCATAGGTGCCTAATCTGGTTGAAAAGAGAAACTCATGTATAACGAGACAACAGTAAATGATTCAAACTGCCTGCCATGCTGGTCTGACAGACATACAGTCCCTATAGTGATCTGGCTCTCTTTACAGGCAATGGGGAGCAAGAGTCACAGTCCCACTGTGCTGCCACAAAGGCACCTCACTCAAGTGTTGTAATTGATCCTGCCCTCTTCCTTGGAAAGGAGGATAATCTCCTGACCTGACCTACAAAGTGTGATGGTTAAGCACTTACAGAAGGTGGTTGTACATCTCTCTTACCTATTTCTTTCCCTTCAAGGGCCACACTAAAGTTTTAATCTGTGTGACAAACAGCATTGTAGACACAATTAGACAGCTCCACTTCCCTGCTGACCTTTTCCTCTAAGGAAAGGAGGTGATTTTTATCCTTACCGTGTGAGCAGCAGCAGATAAGGGAGTTCTCTGAACCGGAGTGCGCCTGTGACTGCGATTATCCCACAAGACAATTTGGCCAGAGTATGTTCCACCAACGACCAGGTTTGGGTGAAAGCGGGCAAAACAGACAGACATCACGGAGGACTGGAGTAAAACAGGTAGAGACAAAGAGAGGGGTAACATGGTCAGTCATCTGTAATTCTCTCCTTAAGGAAGGATATTGTAATCAGCATTTTGTATTTTAGAAATCACTGTATTAGCTCTATTCATATTCTTTGCACACCAGCAATTCTGCTAAAGCTAATAGGACAGATGCAAAGGGCTAATTTTGACCCTAAAATGTGTAGTTCCATTGGTCCTAAGGAAAATACGCACCATAGGATAAGTCTTAGCATGATGCTAAAAACCTGAGATAACCTTTCCGTGACAGCGATGGGAAAGTGCTTAATTTCATTTCCAAAAATGAGAACTTCAAGGAACCAGATGCCAACTGAACAGAGGTTGGCATCCTGGCCCATGATTTCCCATCAGGGAGAGCTCTTCCCCTATTGCTCCTCTAGCTTTTAACTCTCAAACAATTTGAGGTGAATTTGTGAAAGACCCTCCAAAGTTCACCTCAAGGTGCGCTGCCTTGAGAGCATCAGCTGACAAGCTGTGTCTCATTCTTGGATCATGACTGATTTGTCTGCTACAGAGAAGTCCTCTTCTAATAGCAGAGGGAATCACATTTTCTCTTACACTGAGTAGAAATGAGTTTTTTCTCATTTTAATGACAGCTGAGTTGCCTTTGTACATTTTCTTTACCTGGGAATGCTGAGGAGCCAGACTGGTGTAATGGTTACCCTGGCTATCTGGTAGAGTACCCCACAAGCCAGTATGGAGATGGGTATCTATCCCAACTACCTCCTTCCAGTCTCTCAAAAATAACATACAACATCTGAGGTCCTCAAGGAAACAATCTCCAGA
The DNA here is from genome assembly GCA_013401275.1 of Pandion haliaetus. NCBI lineage: Eukaryota > Metazoa > Chordata > Aves > Accipitriformes > Pandionidae > Pandion > Pandion haliaetus. The sequence goes on along the minus strand of VYZV01021969.1, from coordinate 94,635 downwards.
ACCTTCACATGCCAAGCTACAGCCAAGAGCAACAAGTTGTAACTCCTTCAAGTCCTCCATCCTATTTCTAAGGAATTATTTCCCGTTTTTATATAATTGGTCCTGGATGTTATGTCTTTGTTTTATGCAAATTGGAAAACAAAAGTTACAGCATTCATATAATTTCCTGATAAAGGGACATACTAATAAAGACAGTTTGCAAACAGAAGCAAATGTCATTTTTTCATGGGCAGTTTTAGTGATGCTTACAAGCCACAGAGCAAGACTTGAACTGCTGCAGCCATTACAGTCAGAAAGTTAAATTCACTGTTAGTGGTCACATTCTTAAAAATTCATTTTCTGGCTGTTTCCAATGAGTTTTGGCAACAAATCTTTATTATAGTTTAATGGCTGGATATTTTGGAAGTGGTGATGTTCCTATGCATGAACCCATTTTACTTAATGACAAAGGGTTAACTAAGTTGCCATATTTCAGTTGCATAAAAAGCGTTGCAGACATTTAAGCAAACTTTGTTGAACTGGGAACATAGGAGCTGCTAAGCTGAACTAGACTCAATGTCTACCTAGCTGACGACCCTGTCTCTGGCAGCAGTGCATGGAGTTGTAAAAACTGACGTGGGCAGATGTGTTGTCTTCTTTCCTTACTGCCCCTCATCCTGATTTCTAGTGACTAGAGACTTGTTTGAACTCTTGCACCAGGTATTTAAGACCTCTTCTGATAGGGCTAGAATTAATTATGCTAATTCTTGATGTCTATAACTAGGTTAATAAGAATAAAGCAAAATGTGAAATTTGAATAGTTTTTACTGAATTCGTGTGGCTGCCTGGTATCTATTGTTTAAAGACAGATTATATGCTAAATTAGCTTAGTTTATGCTTACAGCATACAGCAGTATATTCAATACTTGTTTTTTACCCAGTAGGATTGCCAAGGCAATGAAATAATCTGCCACTACCTTTTTTCTTCCCCATTCTCTCTTGATTCTCATGGCTGTTCACTTGACATCTCTGACCCCTTCCCTTCTTGACTAAAGCTTTTGCATACATTTCTCTGATGTTATATAGTTTAGTATCTAATGACTAGCTGATTAGTATACATAATTGCCTATTTTAGTCCACATCTATATAATCGCTTGAGCGTAGTAATTACACTATGGTCAGTCATAGCAACAAAAGGTAGCTTCCAAACACCGTTTCCAAAGGACCTATTAGCTTCACAGATAAGAAAACCCACCTCTAAGTAACAGGACTTTGGTACTGCTAAGAGGGGCTTAAAACTCAGCTACAATACAGCTGCCATTCGGGTTCCACAGATCCCCCATACATTATAATTAAAACGACCCTACAGCACATGTTCTACATTTTATCTCTTTGTTTAATGGCTTCATGAGTTGTTTTAATCAACCCCTCTCATTCCTTATAACTAAACTGACAGATATTCTTACATGAAGTGAAATAGCCAGATGATTTTAAAATAGTACAGCTCCACCACTGTGTATACCCTGCAGCAGCTACAAGGCTCCACATGTATTTTAAGAAACCCCAATTCAAACAGTCATTCCACAACAAAGTTCTCAGTTTGTCTGAAACAAACTTGGGAGACTCTGAAGCAGGGTGAAGAAGCCAAGTGGACAGTGTATTTTTAAATGTTGTGTTTTCATGGTTAGCATGTTTTTGAATTCAGAATCCCAGAATACAGTTGAATGGTCAGGATATAAACTGCTAAAGTGTGTTTTTCATAAAATTCAAAAATAACCTACAGACATGACTCGGACTTAAGCCCTCTGCGCTACTTCTAGTTTTATGTATCGCTCCAAAGTAACTTGCATTCTTCAGCTGATGAAATGTTCACATCCTTTTAATTATGTCAATATTATTTTTCTACTGAGGAAAAACTTCTGTCAAATATTAGAATTTAACAATTTAAGGACTCCACTTCTTAGCACTTAATAAAGTGATTATTTTCTTAAAGTTAATGGCAGTACTCAGGTGAGTAAGGGCTGTAAGATCCAGCCCATTCATTTAACAACTTTAAAAGCATTCATTTCTTAGCCTTAATGGGAGAGAGTGGCAGACAGGTCTCCAGTCTGTCTGAACAGCTCTGTGCTCAAGGAGAGCAGCAGAAACCATTCCCTGTAAGCCTCTTCTGCCTCCAGGCTGCCTCTTGTTTGCCGATTCAAGCAGTCTTGCTCCTCTAAAACACTTTTGCCACTGACTTCAAAGGAGGAGGAACTAGTGCATTGTCAGGTTTTAAAATAACAGCATATCCCTCTTTGCACTTCCACCACACCTTTCTAGGGAAATCTCACGACACTTTCCAATAACGACGGTAAAGCTTCCCAGTTTTTCAGTTAGGCATATTTCATATGCTGTAGGTGCTTAGTTACCCATTGCAGAGGACAGAAGCAGCTAGTTTCATAGTATATGGAAACAGTGCATAAAGAAATGTAAGAAGGATCATGTCAGAAAGCAACTCCACAGAGAGTTTAATGTCCACAGTACGAAAGTGGCATTTAGAATAGGAGGTTCCCAGCGTTATCTTTTTATGGGTGCCACAGAGCATCTGTGCCTGCAAGTTGTCGGGACCCACAAGAGACAGGCAAACCCCAGTGTTTGGTCACCTTCATTTCTCCGAATTGCTCTGTGCAGTGAATCATTTCATTATTCATTTTAGCTTAGTGCTCTGGTGTTTTTTCCCTCTATGCAAATACAATCTACGGGATTTAGCTTTCTCTGTCTCTGCTTAGCTTTCTCAGCAACCCTACTAAAGTATTTCTGGTACTTCTGGTTTTGTGCTCTTCCACCCAGATTTTCAACTCCTTTCTCTTGGTGATGGCTTTCTGGTGGATGCCATCTCACTGGTGCAGCCACCTCATCCCCTGTGCATGCTCCGCCTGTCCGTGGAGGTGAGCAGCTCTCAAAGGGCCAGATGAGCAAGCCTGAATTAGCTCCTTGTGGGAGCACTGCCCAGGCAAAAGAGAGAGCCAGGCCCAGGCTGGCAAACCTGAGATTTTTGTCTGGCAAAAGGGCAATCCCGCTCTCCGAATGCTAAAGCTTCTGCTCCCGGATGTTACAAGAACCATGCTGAAAACATAATTAAGAAACAAAGCATGAAATGTCTGTGCTCTTGTCACAGCAAAAAGAGGGCTGGCCTCAGAAACGTAAGTGTTGCCCAGCCCTTGGAGAGAGGCCTGCAGTTGAAGGGACAAAGGCAGCACACCCTGGCCCCCTGTTTTGGCAGCTGTCAGGTCGTCTCAGCCCGTATGGAGAGAAGTGCTACAGGGGCAAGAGGGTGGTGACTTTGCTCAGCCGCCTCGGCCTCTTCCCTCCCTCCCCACTGATGCACTCAACTCAAGCAGGCCCAGAGCCCTCTTCAAGTGGCTGGCAGACCTGTTTTTTATTTTAGAAGCTTAATCCAGCCCAGATTTGGATTAATGATGGCATATCCCTTCAACCACAGATACACATGCTCGGGACAGACAGTCATTTAGATTCTCCTTACTGAGAAGCCTGACCTCAGTACCCACATCTGATGTATGTAAGGCCCCAGAGACTCAGCTGTCTGTGCTCATGTCCGTAGATTTGGATGGCACTCTGCCCAGCCACCAGTTGAACAAGTTCACAAAGACCTGGGTGCTAAACAATAATGACTTTCAATAGGCAATGACTACTGCATTCAGCGAGACCCCTTCTGTAGGAAACCACCCCCGTAGGCAGTGCTGCCATACTGGTGCCATATGCCTACACTTGACACCAGATGGATCTCAAAACAATACTTTGTCAGTGGGAAGAAGCGATCTGAGGAGTTCACAGGCATTTCTAGACTCCAGAATACCAAGTTATATTGCAGCAGGCACTCAGGAAACTCCTGGGTAAATTTTCTAGCTGAGCAAACACATGTGAAAAAGCACTACAGCCTGTGGCATGCTACTATAGGTCAGTCTAACATAGACAACAGCGGGTAATAAAATTAACTGCAGCTGAGATGAAGAGGCAGATCCTTTTCCATGCTTGAGGGAATTGGCTTAGAGGGGCTGAGAGCAGAGGGACAAAGCCATGGTACTGCTGCTTAGTTAGAACCACAAAAAGGTGCCAAACTCACAGTCCTTTATCCACAGGAACTGAAGAATAGGGACTGGACCTCTGATCACCTATGCTTGCCCTCCTGAGGAGTAAATAAAAAAAGACAAAGGCCAAAACTACACGTACAATTTACTTACAACCTTTTGCTCTCACTCCTGCTCATCAAGAACATAATTTAAAGAGCCTAAGCACTCTCAGCCCCTCTGAGAGCTGCCCTACCTTCTTCTGGCCAGGCAATCAGGAGACCATCTCCTCATGTTTGCATTGCTAAACACACTTATATGTGGCCACAGAACAGATATGGATGATATACTTCAACTGCAAAGGTGGGTTAAAATCATCATCTAGAAACAAAACAGCACTCAGTTACTAAATAAAGCCCTTTTTTCCTTCCAGACCAAGGACTGAGAAACAGCATAGAAAGTAGCAGTATCAGATCTGAACACTGGTTTGTCTGGTTTATTGCCCTGTTGCATCCTTTCTGCACCACAAAAGAAGGTGTGATATACCTTGAAAGAGGCAATTCTAGGGTGACTTTGCCCTGGCTACTGAGATACCTGGGTTTGTACACTGAAACACAGACTATATTCCTTCCAAGAGTCTGGCTTATTTTTAGTATCAGCTATTATCAATCTGGATATTTCTGTGTTTCACATAAATGTCTAAGTATAATTAACAGTAATAAGCAAATGGCAGAGAGGATAGCAACAGAACTACAACTGTTTTTCCCAATTAAATTTGAAAAGGTACCAAAAACATTATTTATGTGTATGGAAACCTTTACCAAAGAGGTTAACTCTTAATTCTAAAAGGTTTAAATGCCAAGACTTCTGTATTGCTCCCCACGACTCTCTTCCTATTCAACTATGAAATAACATCTGAAAGATTTTGTCCTGGAGATTATTTGTGGTACCATACAAAATTTGTCTTCTACTAAAAATAAAATAAAAGCAGTTGACATCCTTCACGTATTTAAAAAAATAAATAAAAGCAAACAAACACTTCTTCAAACCAAATGTCAGAATCCTGTTTAATTAAAAAAAGGAAGTTTATACTTGGTTATGGTGTGTGTCGACATCTATCCCTTTGATTTACAAGAGTATGGACTGAAAAGAACAGATTGCTTTATTCAAGAGAAAGAAAGGAGGGAGGGGGGCCCAGTGTGACAGGAAAGAGTGTAGGCTGTATTAACTTCAGTGCTTGTTAAAACATGAAGGATTAATGGTAGAAAGGGAGGGAAGAATTGTGAATGTCTCCAGTTTAGGATCTTCAAAAATGTTTGGGGATTCTAAGAATGTCTCACCCGACCACATGAAAGCTGCACAGAGAGACTCAGCCACACGACTGCTCTAAATCCAAAGCTGGTATTGCTCCACTTATACCATCAAACCAATAGAGCTGAAATGTAGCCACAAATTAAATTTATTTTTATTGAAAAAGTACTAAGTCCTTAAAAAGAAGGAAAAGAGTATGTCAGGAAACGCAGCTCTTTCTTAGATGAGTTTAGAGGGTAGGTAACTCTGACATCTAACCTCAGTGCTGACATCTGAGCATTGCAGCAGAATCAGAGCTGCAGAAGGGCAATATCCAGCCTCATGCCTTCATTTTAAGCAGGGCAGAAGGCTGAAGCTTTCTACTTTCATCTCTGTAACTGCAGGTTCAGCCCATGTAACTACAAGAATAAAATCATCAGAAGAAAGTCCACAAGCTGCCTTGCCAAAAGGGAATCTGCACTTCAGCCCTTTCAGAAAGTGCATTTACTGATATTATTAATTTGGTGGTGGTGTGATGACTCAGAAAAGCAGCAAAACTGCTTGCTGTATTGCAAAAGCAGATAAACATGATACTTCTCAAATGCGATACAGGGAGATCCTGCCTACCTTTATGCATGACTGCAACAACCAATCAATTTGGTAACCCTGAATTACTACACATACGTGCAAGCCTAAGAATACACTCTTTACTGAACATCATACTTTCTTTGTTAGACTGATGATGAGAGAATTAAAGCCTGGAGAAATAAGGAGCAATTTCATAACAACAGCACATCAAAATCAAGTTTTTTTTCCACCCAACTGCTTACGTGCTAAGTACCCGAATTTTCTCTGATTTGGCTGCTTATCAAATTGCAGGGTCAAATCCTTAACATCTGTGTGCCTGCATGTTGGAGAAGCAAGCACTTCCTTGGTGTGTCTGTTTTATTTAGGTCATGATACTCCAACAGTTATACAAGAGCACTCTTAATTGTTTTGATTAAATTATTCACAAGCCTGAAGTGATGGATCTGCACCACCCATGCAGACCTGGAGCCTTAGGGCATGTGTCTGCGGGTGGAGCACAGGGACCTTCTGCCATCCCTACTTGTACCGCAGGCTGGCCAGAATCTAGAGCAGATGGTAGGTGTCAGCTGGAGCGTGGCAGCCTGGCACTCCGCTTGCATGCAGCAGGGCTCACTAGTTTTGGCACAGTATTAGCCAAAGCTTCTGGACCAGAGCTGCTAGGCACGCAGCCAGCTCAGGCCATGGGTAATGGTGTCACTGCCTGCCACCACCCATAACTATAGCTGCAAGTTCTTTGGGACAAACACTGCTTTGTTACAATGTGTTTGTAACAGATTTCTTTCAAAGGCATCTGTCTGGTGAAGGCCTCTAGAATTGACCAAATAATAATGTTACATTAAAAATTTACTTGGTGGAGTGGTCAGAAATGCCATTAGGTAAGAAGCAGTTCTTAAACTGATGGGTTCAGTTGCTTTCTGAAAATATGGGACTGGTAGCAGAATGTCTGTATCAACTACCAGAAATCCTTTCAAAATCAGTTATCACCTACATGGGGCATGACAAAACAGAAGTTGTCTGGTGTGTTTCTACTGACACTTTTGATTCTGTTAACTAGTGGTTACTGTTTTCATACAGAGGGAAATTCCAAGAGATTTCAGAAATTAAAATAATTGGTGAATTGCAGCCTGAATAATTTTCTAATGAAGAAACCTCCTTAACGTTCTGCACACATTTACATTTAGTCACTTTGACTTCTGTTTTAAAAAGCATCTCAAACACAAAAGGTGTCTATCCACGCACAAGCTGGTTGGTGACAAAGGTATTTAGGTGCTGCAAAGGGAATTGGCAAATCCCATTGCCTGCCTTTCTCTTCATCTTTAGGCACCTAACCACATTTGTAAATCTAGCTTAAAATCATTGGAACATAAATTAATGTCTTAACAGTTTTGGTCTGCCAGCACCCAAAGTTCAGATTCAGCAACAATCAATTCCAAACTGTATTTCATTGCTAATTCAGGGCAAGATGCAAGCCTTCTACTTCTATTTTCAGCTTGTACACTGTTTGCTATGGAGTATGTATACAGTTTTCCTTTCAACAGTAAGTAATATCAGGTTGAAATTGTCACCCCTCTTTTTTTTTTGTCAGAAAAGGGGTTATTGGACAGGACTTCTCATATTAAAAGGCTGTTGAACACAGACGGCTACCCCAAATGAACCTCAACCAAACCATGACCTCCATCTTGCTCTAGTGTGACCACCCTCCTGTGTAAGTGATCACGCAATCTGCATGTTAGCTTAGTTATGTTTGGGTTTCATCTGTGCTCAGAAAATCAGTAAGATAAGTTACAATGAACAGTCTGCAGTAATTCATGAAGGGACAATAACTGAAGAGAAACAAAAGATTTCACATTCAACTTTTCAGTTTCATTGAAATGCTTAATTCTGCATTCCCTACAGATTCTAAAGAAATATGCTTAAGGACGTAGTCTTTGCACAATTTTAGGGACAGTTTAACTAAGACACCAACAATTGCTGTAGCAAATAACCCTAATGCTATGCAGTAAGTATCGAAAAATATACCCTGTGCATGATCCACTGTGTATATATTAAATCTACTGTAGGTACATGCTGATAATATATTACAGAATGAAAACTGATGCTTCCCTAATCCTTTTTCTTTCTCTTTAGCAGTCATTTTGGTGAGCAGGGCAGAGATTGCAGCATTCAGTGCCAGAAGGTCCTGAAAGAGACAGCGTATTGAGGATAGGACAAGTTTTCAAAAGCCATCTCTGTCTGCATAGCCTTAAAGCACTGTTTACATTTCCGTGCATTATTATCCATGCATGTGGATGGCAGAATAGAGATAACAAGATTAGAGTCCATAGTAATCCTACAGGGTTGTTTTTTTTGAGGGGGTGGGGGGATATTTTAAGCACTGCAAAATGAAATACAGATCTTGAGAAGCACATACTCAAAACATCACACAAACCAAAGTCATCTCAAGTGTTGCAGTTATACAACTCCAGGTAAAAGCATCTACACAGGTTAAGCCACTTCTTCTATCTAGCAAATGCCTGAGGAACCTGACTGGGAGCGACAAGTCCAGGAGTTCTGGTCACTTTTCCTGAATTACTTCTGCATATTCTCTGATATTATCTAATACAAAGCACAGACCTAGTCTTGGCAGCTCAGCCCCATGCTCATAAAGTGCCCCAGCTGTTGGTCTAAGGACTTAAGCTTCTTCTTGTTGCACATGTCTTCTCCAGGCAGAGTCTGCTTTCTGCTGGAACCACGACCTGGCCTCAGGAGTGAGGCTCAAGAGTCCCTATCCAGGGTGGTTCCCATCTAGCGCTATGCAGAAGCAGAAGAGATCCCCCAGAGAATGAGGTATGGGCTAGGCTTGCCTGGCATCTTGGTGTCCTGCACTCTTCTCCTCACAGAGAAAGCACAACAGATAATCACTTGATGGCAAGTTCTGGAAATATCAGAGTTGGGCTTTACAGAGCACACAGAGATAGTAAATTCCAGACTTGGAGAACAGGAATAGAAACATGAGTTTTTCTTGAGCTGTGGTGGTAGCTTCGTGGTTTCTATGGCAGCAGTTCACCAAACCGTGCATTTGATCAATCAAACTACGTGAAGCCACAGATGAATTAGAAGCCAGTACAGATGCTGCAAGAACAATTATCTACAACTCAGCCTGTTAAGCTGGGCATAGTAGTCACAGCTGCTCGTAGGGGAGTTGCAGAATCTCAAGTGTAGCACCCAGTACAAACCCCCCCAATAAATGCAGAGGCCGTGAGAACCCTGGCACGGTTTGAAGATCGAACATATCAGACCAAGAACACTTAAAGCCCCAGCTGAGGAAAGAACTTATCTATATGCTTAAGTCCATCTTTTCTTAGAAGCCTATGAACTTAATTGTAGTTAATTCTTCTAAGTTTCCCATGACTTCAATGACTCAAAAGCCTGCTCACAGCCAAGCAAATTGGCAAGCACTTTCCTAAACAGGCAGTTTTTTGATTCAGGACTTATGAAAGCTGGTAACCTCCTTTCAGGGAGGAAGGAAGGATGTCCTGATATTCAGCTGGTCCCAGGAAGACTCTGTAGAATTAGAGGCAGTCACGGCCCAGCTGACTTCTGCATAACCTCAGACACACGGAAGGGAAAAGGATTATGAAATGTCAGACAGACTCAGTGAATTGCCAAGGTTGGAAGGCACATCTAGAGATTGTCTAGTCCAACCCCTTGCTCAGACCACGGTCAGCTGGAGCAGATTGCTCATGACTGTGCATAACTGGGTTTTGCGTATCTCCATGGATGGAGATCCCATGACCTCCCTGGGCAACCTGTGCCAGTCGTAACCCTCACAGTAAAAGAGTTTTTTCTTATGCTTAAATGCAACTCCCTGTATTTCAGTTTGTGCCCACTGCCTCTTGTCCTCTCACTGGGTGCCCCTGAGAAGAACCTGGCTCCATCCTCTTTAGTCCCCCATCAGGTATTTATACACATTAATAAGATCTCCCTGGACCTTATCTTCTCCAGGCTAAGCAGTCCCAGCTTGCTCAATCTCTCCTCATATGAGAGATGATCTGGTCCTTAAATCATCTTAGAGGCCCTTTACTGGACTCACTCCAGTATGTCCAAGTTTGTCTTGCACTGGGGAGCCCAGAACTGAATGAACCTCTACTTACTGGACCTCTATTTATTTATCAAAGACCCTACAAATCTTTGACTGAATGGAGCTCTGCCTGATCTTGGAAATAGGTCATTTGGTTTTCCAGGTTAAGGCTAGGGGGCAAAGGGACAACAGTGTATCTTATTTTACTTGTTTCTAAGCAATTGGCATTTTGTACTCTGTAGTCTGTGTCACTTGGGCAAACTTCTATCAGTTCACTGTCAAAATAATTACAGTAATCTTTTCTTATCTTTTTTATTTAATTGTAGCTTCTAGTGAAGACTGACAGGCTATTATATTTGCCCAAATCCATCACTTTCACTGATGTATCATTTATAAGTAGTGTCACTACATAATTGGAAATAATTGAAAATTAATTAAACATTGTACATAGATATGAGGATTGAGAGACTGAGAGGCACAGATAAACAGCTATCTAGTGGAAATGCAGAAGATACCACAGGCAAGTCTGTATTTCAGAATGAGGGCGGGAACATGAGTTGCCTTTGCACTGTTCATGTCTCCCACAGTAAAGTACTGTACAAATTCCAATATGAGTTGCCTGGCTCTGCACCCATAGAACATTAGGGAGTAGCTAAGGCCATGCAGGAATAAATTACTACTTCCTGTTATAGACCCAATTTTTAATTCCCCTTTCTCTGAGCAAACCTTAGTTTCCTGAAATTTCACATCCTGCTTTCCTCACCTGCAAGGTTCTGCTGTTAGGTTTCTGCTATTTTTTTCCATGAGTAGTCTTGTAGAGGAGCAAGGAATGAGGTAAGTGTTTTTCCAGTCAAGCCTTAGTTACAATAAATCAGCAGTTATGCCAGCTTACATTTGCTGACTCCTTCAATAACAGAGGACCACATCTTGCTCAAAAACCAGCTTGCCTGGGTCTTCCACTCTCACCCGTGATGGGACATTTTATAATGTAACACTATCCTGCCAAGAAGAATGGATTTACCTCAGACACCTCATGGCAAAGAGAAGTTCTGCACAACTCCTGTACATTATTAACTCAGTCCAAATTGGGCTTAGTCTATTTATTTACAGATGTAAACACGAGATAGCAAGTGCTAAGCACGTTCTTCTCCCCATGAAATGATTGGTGATTCAGTGTATGTTCATGACTAATATGGAACTGAAGTGGAATTGATATTCATCTTAGCTACAAAAATACTAAATGTTGTTGTAAAAGCAATCAAAATGAATTAATCATACATTCTAAAGCACCCTCGCACATTTTGTTGTAGAGATAATGAAAACACTCTGATCTGTCCAATATGACAAGTTTTTAAAAGCATATTGCTTCTTGCATGTTGGACATTTGCTTGTCACCTCATGCTAAAATAAATGTATTTGAGCTTTTCTTCTCTGATACTTTTAATGATAAAGACAATCCTGTTTTAATAAAATTTCACCAGATAGCTCTGCTTTGTGAGAGTTATATCTATGGCATTTGTCATCATTCGCATTCTGTTATTATGGTTATATAATGGATTGTGAAATTTTCGCAAAACACTACGAATGACTTCATACGGGCACTTACTACTAACAAAGGCTCACTTTTTATAATCATTATTACAGTGACAGCAAATATGATACCATTATGCAGAGTAGTGCTCATACAATAAGAATTACTGGGCAGTCCCTGCGGGGGCTGATAGAGACTCCCCTTTTTGCTGCTTTCCAGAAGACTCTCTGCCCCACAGGAAACATCTTCCAAGGATAGTATCAGTATCTTGGCCAGTCAGCACGTGCTACTGCTTTCCCTTTGTGGGAAGCAGGGAGCGTTAATCATCATTAAATCAATGTTGCCCGTATACAAAAGTTCTTTTCAGGGAAGTACTTGTCAGTCATCCAGCTGTGGGGGCAGAGGGCGGAAAACTGTTGATTTTAGACCTAAGGCAGAGGACAGTTGTATCCCAGGCTGTATAGATGGATTCCTTGGTTTCTGGGGCCTTTTACAGCACTTTAGAAGAGTAACTGTTTTATATTTTGTGCCAGGTAACACAGAAAGAGGCTTCACTCCTCACACAGAGCTCCCACAGAGACAAAAATCATGAGGTGAAATAATTTTCTCGTATTTGGACCAAATGTAGTCTCCACTGCAAGTAGCTTGCACTGTGAACAGTTACATAACCTAAACAGAAAAGTCATGCCTATGGCTGTTTATCCATCATTTGCAGTGCAGCTAGGGAATTGCATGGTATTTCATATCCTTTACAGAAAAAAATTCTGTGGAAGGATCCCAGTGACTTATTGATTTCACATCTGATCCTGCATTTCTTGTTCATCCAAACCCCTTTTAGCACTGGGAGTTTCAGGTATACAAGAAAAACTATAAAACATAATGTTCACATCAACAAAGGAAAGTTATGTTCTTTTTTTCTTTCCTTCCTCCCTTTTTCTTAAAATATTTTACGCTAGGTCATGTTGAAATGTAACCAAATCAACAACTACTAAACCATAAACCACCCTCAGGAACAATTCAAGGATTTGGTGATATTTTCTCTGCGATTTTGGGATAGTGTGACAAATTTGCATTTTTTTATCAACAGAGTTTTTCAAAATTCTGAGTTGAACGAATAATGTCATGTGTTTATAAGTATCAATAATCTAAGCCATCTGCAAAGGAATGGTTTTGCAAAGGCATCTCTTTCAGGACACTCTGTGGATTTTGTCACTGCTTGAGGTTTTGGCAAACCATCAATATCACTATAATTTTCTCTTATGAAATATAGTTTTTGACTGAGATCTTTTTTTTTTCGTTAGCTAGCTAAAGTTTAAAAATACTGCATGTCTAACTGCAAATTCAAGGGTTAGCTTTTCTCCAAATTGCATTATTTGAATATTGCATATTAGATGCCAGTAATTCAGAAAGGTACAATGCAAGTTTCAGTGAAACAAAGAAACTTAAAAAATAAAGAATGCCTACCGTATCAAGTGGCCAACATATTCTTTGTATTTGGTCTGAACTTTAAGAATTCTTAGAGAAACAGCCTCTTTAAGTACAGGTTCATTACAAACCACTATTTTAACACCTACAAAAAGCACAATGCTATTGCTAGTAGTGACAGCATATCATTTAAGCATATTATAATATACCCCCTCCAAAAAAGGCTTAGAAGCAGGAACCGCCTAAAATTTTCTATCCAAGGCAAGCTGATTTGTCACTTCCTAATTCTTTGATTCATAATTGAAATCTCAGTTTCAAATGAGGAAGATGATCTATGTTAAGCATTGCTCTAAGCAAAGGAGCATTCTGTTGCTAGCAGACTTCATATGTGTAAACACAGTCCTCAAGTAATTCAGAATGTTAATTACCAATAGGGAAACTGCACCCACCTTTTGTATTTGCAGTTATTTCACAGACTGATGGGATACGGCATACAATTATGCTGTTACAATGTACACAGTGGCTTTGATGGGTGTGTTGCTCTTCAGAATTCTGCACAAGATAGCAATAGATTCAAGTCATCATGGAAAAAGCAGCTTTGCTAAGGATTGTGAAAGATACAGGTAAACAAACCCAAGGGAAGGCGTACAACTCTGTGAATCCAGTCTACGTAATGATGCTTAGTTTCTCTCCCATCTTGCCTGGAAGATTTCCTTCTCCCATTCTTGCTATGAAAAATATCATGATTTGATCTTCTGTGGAAATAAAGTCAGTTTTAAGAAATTTTTAGGACTGAAAGGCTATGTGGAAATCATGGCATACTTTTTCTTGAGCTGCAGATGCTCGCAGATGCCACATTAACAGCTGTGGCATTTCAGCAGTAAAGCAGGACTTGGGGTATTTCATATTGGTGATCTCAGGACTGGATAAGAAAGTGTGGCATCAAAGACAGAACATACATTTTCAGTGCCTTTTCTGTCCTCCCCCACTGATGCCTCTGAGTTCAGCAGTATCCGAGAGACAGGAGACTCTGCCTCTTGTATATTTGGTCCTCTGACACCCTCTACAAATCTGCTGCTCGCAGGTCTCTCCTCTTGCCTAAGACACCGAAAACTATTTTCCAAATACTACATTCAGCCTTCAGATGTGTGGGTGACTCACACATAATCTGTCCACAAGTATTGGAGCACTAATCTTAGGCCAAATGATAGTTATTTTTAATCACCAGAGGCTAGAAGTGGTGTAGCCTCCAATATGAGGAGCAAAAAATGATAGCTGGTATCAGCTGAGAACAGGGGGAAGAACCTAAACCAAAAGCCTAAGAGACAAGACATGGGCTCTTGTTTACTGAAATCCTCACAGCACAAACTGTGCTTTGTGTTTCTATGTTCCAGTCTGGATAAACACAACAGGACAGAGAAAAAAGTTTTAAAATAAGAACAGAACGAATATGTCCTTCTATCACAAGCCATAGCTGAAACTGTTCTCCTCCCCCAGTAGCACAGTTAGAAATTCCCCCCAGTTTTAATTCAAAATGGCGCACCTCTGCATCTGCATGAATTATTACAGCGTGCAAATGACCACTTAGCCACAAATGTAATAGCAACAAAGTGTCCTGGAGAACAGGCACAGCAGAACTCTATGCAGCCTCACAAAGATCATCCTACTAACGATGCACAGCAGGAAACAAAACAGAAATTAAAACAAAACAAACCCTTTATCTCTGAAGAAGCCCTACTTGGTTCAATTTTACAACATTTTGGTCCGCGTTACAAAAATTCTGCAAGAAATTTGGATTCCTAGGTACTGGAGCATTCCCAGTATGGGAGCTGCCTCAGCATCTTCACAGGCAGATATTCAGAGGTCCACTTACCAAAGAACTATTATGCAAACAGGCAGAATCTGATTCATGTTTAGGATCATAGGGTCACAGGATAATTCATTTTGGAAAAGACTTTCTCTTCCAAAGGAGGGTTTTGAGTTTTTTTTTGAAAATTTGCAGTCAGCTCAGAGCCACATGTCTTCTCTGAGATTTGCAGTGCTTTAAAGACTGACCACAGGTGCCCCCCTCTCACTAGAAACTGAGGAACTAGACAAGTCAGCTCTGGGACTGGACATGCTGCTGGTTCTTCAGATTGTTTTTACTTAGGAAATTCTGGAAAGCTTGGAGGGAGTTTAGGGTCTCTCATTTCTTTTATGGCTCTAAAAAGCTGAATCCTGACTTGAAACTTAGCAGCAAAAAAGTGAGGAAGCCTTTGTGGAAAAACACCAATATAATTATCAGAGAAAATTTTCTTTATTTTTTAAGTATTCCAACCATACTTTCTTCACAATTAAACTTGTTCTTTTATTTTAAAGTTCTGGAGGGACTGAGCTCTGGCCTGGCTTCCACGGAGATGGAAACTCAAGGACAAGAGGAAAAGGAGGATATTAGTCATTCATGCTGTTACCTCAGCCTGCTCTGCACACAAGTCTCGTGGATTTGGGCGCTCAGCACCTTTAGAAGGCAGGCTGCTGGAGCAAAAAGCACATCTGAATGAATTTATGTTGATTTTGAAAGAGCAGACAACAACAAAGGAACCAAATCAGGAAAAAAAAAAGGCAACTGCAGCCAATATCAGCCACTAAATATAGCTCTTCACTTACCTCAGTGCATCTAATTCTAAGATACGCATTTCTGACTCCATCCATTTAGTTGAAAAGGGAAAGACCACACCAGGATAAGCAATGAAGAGTGGTCAAACACATAACTTAATGGCAGTGTATAGAAGCCACTACAAAAAAGCTAGGGGAGAATGAAACATTTTGTGGTGCGGCTGAGTGGCTGATTTCTGTACCCAATCCACCAGTATTTTCCAAGCATGGACAGCTTTTCTTGAAATTAAAATAGAAAACACAAGTTCCATATCCCACAAAAACCTGACAGTTTAGTAAAGAGATGGAACCAACCAAGTAAATCTGACTGCATGGCATTTTAGGAAAAGGACAGAAATAGCTGCAGCTATTAAAAGTGATATACTGCTGAAATCTTTTTGTGATTATGCTAAAAGTCAATCTGACTCCTTGAAAGAACTCTTAAATGGTTACTGCTTCCTCAAATAAAAGCTACTTCACATGTGCTCTCCTTCCTTAAAAATACGCTGAATGGAGTTACTTCTAAGCGTCACTGCCCTTTTGAGACATTTGGAAAATACATAGCTGAGAAAGAGGAAATTAATAGATCAGGAAATAATCTATAATAAATCAAAATGCAGTCAATGTAGTAATTTTTTTTGTTGTTGCTGCTATCATTAGACTGGGTGTAGGAAAGCAGAATCCATCAAACTTTCCAAACACAATGCAGAGTCCTCCAAATCAGAAACTAACATTCAATTTGGTTTATTTGCATGAAAGTAGTTTCTTTAGCTGTCTTCCCCTCACCCCTCCTCTCTTGAAGTGACAGATGTTTGAAGCTGAGGTCCAGATACCTCAACCAACTTTAATAAACCCTGTTTGGTTACAGGAGAAAGGGAATGGTTTGCAATATCCTGAAGTCCACTAGACCCACTGATTATTTCTTTCCCTTACACCTTCTGCCTCTGTAGATCAGCTCTAACCCAAAAGCTATGAGATGTGGTTTAAGAGCAGTGCTGTACCCATGCTAACAGGACTTGCTGAAAGGAAGGGTATAATAGCTGAGAGTTCAGCTACCCACTTTAGAGCAAAGACAGTCTGCGTTCTCATTTGCCTCACTCAACCAGATACGTTAGTGCAAAGTTTCAGATATTTCTTCAGGTCACTTTGGCTTAGAAAGCTTAGATCAGTCCCCCAGAAAACAGAAACAACACCATGGGCAGAGATGACCAGTAGTACATTAACAATGGGCACTGCATTACAAATAATCCTCATAATTAATGGGTAATGTAAATTTTTATTTATTTGTTCAGTGAAAAAACACCTTATGGACATAAAAGTGTTTTCTAAGAGAGCTAGAATGAGAAATATCATTGATGCTACTCTATCAATCAATAGTACAGGAATGTTCACATACAAGGCCAGCTCCATGCGTTGCACATATCAGTATAGGATTGAGCTCATGTTGAGTCATATCATCAATAACTGTGCCATACCATTTTTGTTTTTGTCACCCCCACCTAAATGCAGACCAAGAGTAGCTGAGAGAAGCAGTGTGAACCACTGCTTAAAATTCTCCCACCAAAACGAGGGAGAGTCAATGTGATTTCCATGTCTTTGCTGGAATGCTCTGGATAGTGCCAAACCAACCCAACCAGGGATGACTCATCTGCAGGCCTCATAAAGTACTTCTGAAAGGCTTGGGTTTTGCCTTTGGAATGCACTGGATTACACCAAGAGTTTTTGTAATGGAGATGCTCCAGCATGGGGGAAGAGGACATCCCTGACTCTTCCCTACAAGGACATTCCCAGTCTGCACTCTGCAGTATTAACTGTGTGCTCAATTTATTCCTCACTACCTAAGGAAAGCACTGGGCTTTGGCAAATGACATCACCCGTCCACTTTGATTTTGCTCCTGAGACAACATTTTTTTGTTTGCATAGGAAAACAAATGAACAAATTGCCCAATCCCTCACTCTGCCTTGCTTTCCCATTTCTAACCTTGTGGTGAAGAGATGTATGATGAGCTACACAGGAAAAAATTTGTGGGACTCCCAGCTAAATACTGGCAGCACATCACTGGGTGAAGTAGAATCGTAGAATCATATAATAGTTTGGGTTGGAAGGAACCTTTAAAGGTCATCTAGTCCAACCCCCCTGCAATGAGCAGGGACATCTTCATCTAGATCAGGTTGCTCAGAGCCCCATCTAACCTGACCTTGAATGTTTCCAGGGATGGGGCATCTACCACCTCTCTGGGCAACCTCTGCCAGTGTTTCACCACCCTCATGGTAAGAAATTTCTTCCTTATATCTAGTCTAAATTTACTCTCTTTTAGTTTAAAACCATTCCCCCTGTTAAAAAGTTTGTCCCCATCTTTCTTATAAACCCCTTTAAAGTATCGAAAGGCTGCTATAAGGTCTCCCCAGAGCCTTCTCTTCTCCAGGCTGAACAACCCCAACTCTCTCAGCCTTTCCTCATAGGAGAGACGTTCCATCCCTCCGATCATTTTTGTGGCCCTCCTCTGGGCCCACTCCAACAGGTCCACGTCCTTCTTATGTCGGGGGCCCCAGAGCTGAACATAGTACCCCAGGTGGGGTCTCACCAGAGCGGAGTAGAGGGGCAGAATCACCTCCCTCGACCTGCTAGCCACACTTCTTTTGATGCAGCCCAGGATACGCCCAGGTGCAGGACCTTGCCCTTGGCCTTGTTGAACCTCATGAGGTTCACACAGGCCCAATTCTCAAGCTTGTCCAGGTCCCTCTGGTTGGCATCCCGTCCCTCAGGCATGTCAACTGCACCACTCAGCTTGGTGTCATCTGCAAACTGGCTGAGGGTGCACTCAATCCCACTGTCCATGTCATTAATGAAGATAATAAAGAGTACTGGTCCCAGTACAGACAAGTAGAAATATAGAAACCTAAAGAAGGGCAAAAATAAAACAAGTAGAAGAAAATAAATATTCCACAGGAGGAGAGAGTAGAAGCCAGTATGACTGTTTTGTTTAGAAAGGATTTGATAGACTACATGGCAGTTCACATAAATTAATCAGTAAACAAGTCCACTTGGCTGATAATAATTTTTACCCTTAATGCATATTAACTAAAATTGGACCCGGTATTTGTAGCACAACATATTGTAGAGCTATGAAATTTACTACCACCTACACTGTATTAATGAGCCAACAACTTAACACGACTTTAAATAGGGCAAGAATTTCATACTAGTAAGATCATTAGTGACAACAGCTAAGATAAACATTTAGAGAATACATCATCCCTCACATTTGAGGACTGAATTCAAATGTTTTGCTGATTGGAGTTAGGAAAAAACATAATTACTTGTAGATTTTTGCATCATTGGCTGCCATGGCTGATTGATGGATGACTTTAGTTGAAGCCCCGGGGTTCTGGCAACTTTCAGCAAAGGTGTTGGGAAAGCCTGTTGTTCTGATTATGACAATTTCAATGATCCTATGTAAGGTTACAAAAACTCATAGGAAGAGGTAAAGAAAATTAAGAAATTTCTTGGTAATCGTCTCACTTAAATCTGTATAATATACCAGGAAAGAGAGAAAAACTTCACGGTTTCTAGCTTGAAGAATTTACCAAATGTGCACAAGAGGTATCTAAAGTTCTAACTGCTGAAGTTCAGCCAGCTCTTTAGCTGTCCAGAGATTTCTCACATATCTATTTCTACTGATGTTATCAGAACTTCTGAGGTGGAATTTCTTAGAAGTTCCTCAGAAATGGCTTCATAAACCTATTTATTGATTTGGCTTCTCAGAAGTGGCTTGCATGAGTTCCTCAACAGTCACATCTGAAATGAATTTCTACTTGCTTGTATCTTGCTCTGTGAGCCCAAAAATTGAAAGGCAAAAGGTGTATTAGTCAGCACCATATAGTATTTACTAAGACCATGTTTTTATAGAAAGTATTTGGAAAGGAAAATAGAGGGCTATTGGGAAAATACACCCAAAGTACTGTGTGTGTCATATCTGGGCAACCTAGCTGTACTGATAAGGTGTGTGTTCATCTTTATCTGCTGGGCTGGACTGTTATAAGGTCATGTATTGCAGAAGAAAAATTGGGCATGTCTCACAAAGACCTGAAGAAATGACTGAATCAGGACTGAATAAGGGAATATTTCTCTTGCAAAATGGCAATATAAATGATATGGGGCTAACTAATAATACAGTAGGTTTCCACTAACTAACAGAATAACATGATGATCTACAGAACTGAATTCCAGACTCTGAGCTAATTTTTTTTCTTATTTTCCATATGAGTCAGTTAGCACAAAACCTGTGTTCAAGAGACCAAGACTCATGCTTTTTGCTTCCCCGGTTCATCTCATGTGGGTATCCCCATCCGATCTGAGATGCCGAAGATATTCCACAGGTCAGAAGCCCCATAATGGTGGTTCAAACATGGTTCCAACTCGTAACGGACTTATAATGCAAATTATCTGTGGACAGTTTGACCAAGAAAAGAAATATTTCCCATGGACAGAGGAACTGATTTCATTTAACTGAAAGATGATGAATCCAGGATGTATGTGAAAGCACAGGGCCATGTGTTTCTCTCAATTCACAGGTTTTAAGGTTCCAGTTCTAAAAACGGGGACATCCAACTTATGGGAGAATTAGACAGAAGCTCAGACAGGCCAAATCCCTGGCCACCACATTGTCCTATGTGTGTTTTTCTAATGGAGAGTATAGCCTATCTCAATGCTTTGAATTTAGTGAGTCATACCTCCTGTGTTTAAGTGTACCTACTTTTAAAACTAGATAGAGTTTTCAATTAACAGAGCACATTGTCATGTCTGTAGTCAATCTTCCCTTTGTGTACTCAGAAGGGCTACTCTGAATCTGGTTATTATCTTGCAAAATCAATCTAGTTTAAGGATTATTCTTCCTGAAAATGCAATGGGCAATTTCTCCTCTTGAATATTTTGTTTAAAACATTAAGCCGCATGTACATCCTACAACAATTTGAACATGGGATCTGAGCTATGATCTTAAGCAGTCCAAAAGAACACATCAGTGTGCTGAATATGATATCCAGAAAAATAGAAGTTCTCATTTCAAAGGTAATACACATACACATACATATATACGTATATAAATCTGCATGGCATATTTGCTGTGCAGGCCTAGACTCCTTGTGAAGTTGTTTTTCAGTATAGCAAATTAGAAAAACATGCCCAGAATTAAAGGTTACTTAATCGGGTTGAAGCAGTAACTTCAATTCCAGCAACTCCCTCCCACTATGTTACATCTGATAATGTACCCAAGTCCAAACATAAATTTAGTTCAAAAAGATGTTTGGTCCTTGAATGTAAAATGACACTTAGCTTACACAATTAGCCAGGTAATACATATCCTTCCAAGAGAAGCAATTTTTACCGCAGAATAATCTGCATTTTACTAATCTCTGATTGTTAAGTTTTACTTGCTGAAACTTTTCCATATGGCTTTTTGAATACCACTGTCCTGTATTTAATTACCACAGAAGGATATTAATGAAGAGGTTGGGGATTTGGCCCAAGCCCTGTTCCACAGTTTGGACAGTTTGATGGAGATAGAGCCAATGAGCAGAACACTTCTATCAATACAAGGTTGTGCCATTTCACACATAAAAGCAGTGGCAAAAGAGGAGTAAACAGACCTATAGAAATAAAACACTCAACTATTTTTTTAATTGTCCGTAAACTTCTAAAATAGTGTGGTCATAAAGTAGCACTGAGTGAAGTGAAACACTGGTTTGCTAACCTAAAGGAGAGTCAAACAGGAACTGGTGGAGTAGTTCTTGTAACTGAGACTGTTTTTACCAAGCTGTAGGAAAGACGCATGCCCAGAAATGTGAAGTGTACTTCCCAATTTTAAAGGCAAAACATGATATTGAGCAGAACCAAGGCAAGGGTAGGAAGCTTGGAGTGCAGAGGATGTGAGGAAGCTAACGTGGGTGGGAAAGCATATGTTGCTGCCTGGATGAGGAAGTGGTAGACCACAGTTACTTCATAAGTGCAAGGGCTTTATAAACTAAATCTCCCAGGGACTGTTTTAAATACACAAAGAATGACACGAAGCCCTGACAGACTTTCAGTATTGTTTGAGAAGGCTGGTTGCCTTCTAAAAACACTGGACAGCTGCTTGTACTTTTTCCAAAAATACCTATTTTTAACTTCAACCTCTTCATATAAACAGTGGGAGGATGCACCATGTAGTAAACTCTGTTTCATCTAGCATAAAATTAATGGCTTCCTCAGTCTTACCTGACAATGGAAAACATATTCTGGTGTGGTTTTCTTGAACTTCATGTTCCATACCAAGGCTACCCCATCAGGTTCATGTGGAGCATCTTCATTATTGTTATAAGACGCAACCATCAACTCAGGGTACTAGAAAGAAAAAGCAAATGAAGTAAGATGGATGATGAAGCACCTATGCAAAATCAGATGAGACAGAAATAATATACACTAAATGTGCAATATCTGGTTTTAATTATAATACACGCTCATAGTATTCAGCTTCATTTTGGTTTTATATTTTACTCATCCTTGACATCCTTAAAGCCCCTGCTCCTTTTTTCTCTATCAGTTATTCTCAGATACCACAAAGGCAATGTTATTTTCTGCAGGTAATTCTCAGAAAAGACAACTAGCAGGATATTCATAAAGGGAATGCAAACCAAGGAGGAGGAAAAATCTGAAAGCCTGAGTAATTCTAAAGTTAACCATTTTTTCAGGGACAAACCATTGTCTTATCTGATTTTGATAATAAAAACACTATGACCATAGCACTGACTTGCTTTTATTCTGAAATTCACATTTTTTTCAGCATCCCTGAAAACTCTTCTTTCTTATTTTGTTATGTACTCTTCCCATTCACTTATGCATAGAATCAACTTGAAAGCTCTTCTTGATGACTTAAATAGCAAACAAAACATTTTCTTCACAGAAGCTCAATTTTGCAAGATGCTGAGGTCATCTTGTGAAGCACAGGGTGACCTCGAATTCCACTGACTCAGTAAGATTGATGCAATGAGCACTCTAAAATCAGATCCGTATTTTCTTGTACACCCATTATCCACTGATGTATATATAGATATGCAACACACACATATGTATTTGCTCTGTTTATACACATATACACATATATACACACACACACACTTAATATCATATATGAAAAATAAGATTTTCACATTATGTTGACGACCTTGTATTGTTTCAAAACCCCATAAGAAGTAACAATTTGCCCACAAAACATCAATTACTTTCTACCTATACAATAGCACCCAGTTCTCCACTCTCACATGTTTGACACCAGGCACCTCTGGTAGCCTCTGTCCTTCCCTCTAAATAGTCAAAGTAAGGCAGTGGACCTTATGGCCTGTCCAGAGGAAAGCACATGGTTTCTGCAGACCAACGAGCCAGCAGCCCAAGCTCTGCAGGACCCACACATTCCTCTTGTAAACTAGGAATGCTTTCCCTCCAAATTTCTCAATGATCTCCACAAATCATTGTCACTTTTTGTCTTTCCCAGGTAAATTCCTGCCAAACCATTCATCACTTTATAGGGGAACAGCACAGCTGGTAGATGTAAAGGAAGTGGGACAAAGAAACTGCCAATAGTGCTATTGGGAGCTGTGAATTTGGTCCGCACCAGGCATTTTAACAATAAAAAAAAACCCCACAACCCTTTATATCATTATTATTGGGGGTTGAACCTCTCTGCTGTCAAAATCCGTTTGGAAGAAATAATGTCCGCAGCTATAACTTTTTGCCATCAGCAGCTGTTCTTTCTCACTTTGTGTATACTTCCATGAATAATACATCATGGAGCTGATGATTTTTCTATTCAAGCTCATTGTTCCAAATGAGCCTGGACCCACGTGTGGGAGAACCAGCAATGACACGTGGCCACCATAGCTGCCTCCTTCCCATTTTGGGGCAGCTCTGACTGGGTTGTACCTACAACCTGGCAGACCGTGGCTGCTGGCACAGCTTGTAAGGGCAATTTAGCACCCAAATCACTTGCGTGGGATTTAGACCATGCAGCAGACCAACCACCTCTTCTCCCTTCTCAAGAACTGAGGGAGACCTGGGGGTGGTTAAATCCCACACCTGAAACACCACCTCTCTGGACATAGCTGTGACAGCCTGCCCTCCACTGCTCTCATCCATCTCATCCCCCTCTTCTCTCTCTCTCCCGCAACAGAGATTACAACAACTTCTAAACAGCAAGCTCAGCTTCTCCTTTGAACCTTTTCATCGGACGTTGGCCCAGGTCCAAGTAAACAGCATGCACAGTAGGCTCTTGCCAGGCCATCTCATTTTGGCTGAACAGGTTAGGTACCATTTGTGCAAACAGCTGAGCCCGCAGTCGCGAAGGGGCAGATACCTTGGCAGGCAGAAGTGACAAGCCCTTCCACTGACATGACTGCAGCCAGCTTGGGCGCGTAACCAGGTCTGAAGCACCAGTTTAGAGGCACTTTGGGGTTGGTTCACGCTCCTGGAAAGTTTAGCGAGCATGTTCTGGTTGGCAGCACATCTGGCCATAAACACTGACTCAAATCTTGCTGGTCTATATGTAGGTTTGGCAATCACAGTTTATGCATCTGACTGGAAATACAGTTTCAAGTTTACACAGACGCTGGGGTCACACCTAGCTGGGTAACACCATTATGAGGCTTTTTGACTCTTAAAAAAACAGAGCTAAGTGCAGCACCCTAAATCCACCCATGGCACACTCACTGCTTCGCTCAGTCTACTTGCATTTACAGAATTTCTGTCCTCACCAGGTGCCCAGCTGTCCAGTTACTGCAACTGAAAACAACATTGAAATGGTGCTGTGGGAAACAGCATTCAAGGCTGCTGTCTGAGAATCAAAAGCAACCCAGCAGTATTCCTGAGACTGTGGTTTTCTTGGCTTCAGATGAGCTAAGGTTTGTCCTCATGGACAGAGCAAGGTGATCCCACTCTCTATGTTTACGTTCAGTCTGTTGGGCCTTTCCCTTAGATCCCTGATGAAGCATCTAAGCCGTTTTCCCTTTGCTCTGCAAAAGAATCAAGGGGCTTGTGGGTTAGCTTTAATGGTATGAATGATCCCACATGTTTGGGACCGTATTTTACATGTGACTGGGAACAGAATAACTTGTTTAATCAATGCATCAAGGTCCTTTGTTTGATTAAGCTTCTATTTGCCTCCAGGCTGTTTTGCAGCAACAGTTTTATCACAGAAAATTGAGCAATGTGTTCTGCAGTTCCCATGATTATTCAAGTTATCCTTTGGCATACTGGACACTGCCATGTCCTGGAGCACGGGTGAGAAGCGGAGCTGGCAGTTAGGTGAAATACCTCCGTCTGGCTCCAGTTCCTGCCGCATGATACACCCCAAAGCAGGCAAGAGAGGGGGTAAATCCCTCCTCCCAAGCTAGCGTAGGGCAGTGCGCAGAAGCCCCCCAGCATGGAGAAGCCGCTGGGCCAGAGAAGCCCCTGCTGGGGTGCCAGGGAGCTGAGCGTGAGGAGTTAATGGAGGGGAAGGCAGGAGGGGCCACCCTGGAACAAAGAGGTGGGAAGCAGAACATGCCTAAGAGCCCCAGGGGCTGAGCAATTACATTTGGCAGTGCTCTTCTGAGGCGGCTTTTTTTCTTGCTGCCCTGGGAATACAGTAAGAACTGCCTGTTAGGAAAATATCAGATAAGAATTCCATGTAATTTCCAGCCCCTGAACAAGTGAACAACCTAAGATAAGTGTTTCCTCAGGCTTACATTTGATTTCTGTGGAAATCCATATGTGCTTAAAGGCCACCCACGTCACACCAGTGCATACCTGTTGTTAAGCTGATATTTTGTATAAAAGCAAAAGGATAAATCCTTCATTTCACACACGGGGCATGAGCTGGCTATTACAAGAATCCTCTCTGCAGCTGGCTGTTGTACACCACACCCGGTCAGAGAGCCGGACCTGCACAGCCTACCAGCCACGCATGGTGGAACCTCCAACTCCTCTCCTCCCTGCTGCCTGCCACATCCTCCATGCAATCAGCTGCTACCTTACCTCAGAAGTACCTGGAGGGATGGAAGCAGCCCTGCTGCCATTTCAAGGCAAAGGAGAGAAGGATGGATGTGAGAGTTACTGCGCTCCTTATCCACTGCCTGTCTCCAGCCCACACGCACCATTTACGTACTTGGCCTTAAATACATCATGCTGTGTCCACATGCACATCTAACGGTGCAGAAAGAGTGGCTACTTCTAAGATTAGGCTAAGCAAAGCTTATACTTAGCACTGGGCTGAACATCTATAGCATCTTTGCTACCCACACCAGACTGCATCAGGGCTCTGGACACACCAAGGCATGCCTGAGGCTGGGTTTGGGGCCAACTAGGCAGACTGGCTTGCATTTGCATTTTTCAAGTCTATGTCCTAGTGGAGCAGTTTTGTTATGTCTGTAGTGGGGACCTTGGAGCAGTCTCCCTGGTTTCCTCCCCAGGGAAACCAGCTGCTTTGCTCCAGGCTGGAACCTAGGAACAGGCTAACAGGGATGAAGCAGAGAGGATGAGAGGGGCTGGAGCAAAACTGGGACCGAATGCATTAGACAGGACCTGTGCTGATGTGTGTGTGTGCTAATCCCAGCTCTCCAACGGAGTAACTAATTAACCTGTTTTCTGTGCTTTGCTGATGTGGCTGTATTGGTTTTGGGAAGCTTAAGCAGCTCTAGCATCAGTTTTATTTTGCAATATGACAATGCTTTGTGGCTGGCCATATTTTTTTAGGGAGAACTTGGAAGGGATACGGAAACATATCTTCCGGCTTCACATCTTACCTGAAGAGACCAATCCATACAAGTGACGACACGATGCTTTGACCAGTGCTCATCATAAAATTGACGGTTAAAGGAAAGGTTGGCTCCTGCTTGAACATCTCTGTGTGAATTCAAACAAAGTGACAGGTTTTGAAGTACCAGGGTTCAAATGCTGTGAAAAGCAATGCAAAAGTTTCTGACTACTTCTTCTCAAATCCCTGCCCAGCCGGGGGAAGTCTGCCACCTTGATTTAATTGCTCTCACTGACTGTCTTGCTGATAATGAATCTGCACCAAGGAACAAATCTTATATCTGTTTCACAAAACCACATTTCTTTATTTTCCACTGCCTTTCTGACTCTTCTGGGTCACCCTGGGCCACCTCTGCCACCTTTGTCTCTCAGGACCAAACCTGGCCCTGGCATTCAGCTCCCCATTTTCTGAATCTTCACCTCCAAGCTATAACCAAATCTCTCTCAAATCACTCCTGAAATCTTAAAGGTACAGCACCTCCTGCCAGCAATGGAGAGGGCAGATACCTTCTGGCACCATTAGGGTGGGCTGAAACTCAGGACTGATCCAATGCTGCTACACTGATGCATTTAGCCAGTCCACAGGGGCGATGGTCTAGAGTAACCTCCAGCAAGTAACTTCAGTGCGACACAGCTACTGATTTGCCATGAGCCTTCAACAGATATGCAGCTGTTGAAACCTAAATACTTTGTCTCCTACTAACAAGTTTTGCTGCTTCTACTCCCCTATCAATTGCTGAATACACAACCTGTCACCTCTTGTCTTATGCATTTATATTGCAAACACTTTGGGAGATCATAATTTTCATCTACACAATGCATAATCCATTACAGGTCTGAGGCAGTAGTAGAATATAAACAACAGTAATTTGAATTTGTAAAAATATCATGATATAAGCACACAGATGTACACCACTGGAACATACAAATGCATATCTACTTATATATGTGCATACATACGTTAATCTATTCCAATTATTTCTTCAGAATTTGCAATTTCACCCCAAAAATGAAACAAAAAAATAAATTACCTGAATAATACATCAAAGAAAAAAACCCCAGAGCAATAAAGCATGAAGCTATTTTACAAAATAATTTCAGCTAGCAAAGTGATCCAGGCCTTTACAGAGAGATTTTAACCTTTTTTTAACTATAAAAATGTTGAATTTAGTTTTAAAATTAAGGTTTCCTGGCACTGGAATTCTTTTTATAAAGCTTATTTTACAAAAGCAAAAAACCCCAAACTGACCCATCTTTCTCTTCTACATCTCGGCCACTGTAGTCAAAGAAGATGTCTGAATCTTCAGCCAGAGCTCGCTCAATTACACGTATTGTCCGGTCAAAAAATATCAGGAATTCTTCTGAATGGAGAACTTGCTGTTTTTCTTCTTCTGTCAGTTCTCTAGGAGGAGCTTGGAAAATGAAAAGATGTAGTTAAGAGTACGACATTTCACCCCTTTCCCAATGAATCAACATCTTCAGTGGGCTTCTTTTGACATGAAAGCTTGCTGTAGCAATGTCAGGAAAAAAATCAAAGCTTTACTCTTAAAATCATGACTTAAGAATTTTTTAGTATATCTAAAGATGCTCCTGTATATTCCCAGAATGGAGCATTTACATAGAAGAAATCCTATAACTTATATATTTATTATTCTGAAATGGAAAATACTTACACACCCCAAATTAAATAAACTCGGTGTTCTTATTTCAGGAAATGGCTGTGACTGACATTTAGGCAACACCTAACTTGAAAAAGCAGAACACTTATGTAACAGGGGACCTGTCAGAGGAGCCAAAGATAAAATAATCTTCTTAATTTATACTACAGTTCTTTGTATTAAAAGGGCTCACATAATCTCTCCCTTCACTTCTTCACATTTCTCCTTGGTGTCACTGATAAATTCTGTCTTTGCCTTAGAGCTTTTGCTAAGCAATGAAGTAAATAACCAAAGATATTCTCTGAGGCAGCAAAATTGAAAGCAACCCACCAAACACCAGTTTCTTTAAGGCAGTTTTATTCCTTTCAGGGGAATCCTATGAGCCAGAGCAACAAAGACCACTGAGCCGTGGCCAAAGCTGCCCTGGGAGGGGGTAGGAGCTGTCTCAGGCACTGGTCAGGATGGCCTGGTCCCCCCAAGATGGGGGGCTTTTTTACACGTACGCAGAGATGCTAAATCTTTACTTCCAAGTCAATATTTCCAGTATGGCCCTTCATTTGAAAAATACTATCTTTGCAGGATGCACCAATGCTACGTCTCCATCAGTTTAATGACCTGTTGGTAAATTCCAACTCAAACATCAGAGGGAAAGGAAATTGTGATGCTGCTGTTGCTACAGTGCAAAATTCTGTTCTCAATTACACTAGCCGGGTCGTATTGCTATTGTGTCAATGTTGTATATCAGTTATGCCATTGCCCACATGTGCTTTTAAACCATCATTTTAGTTATATTTCAGAATTACTTGTATTTCAAAAATAATTGGTTAGTATCTTCACAGTTATGCCAAACCAACCTTGCAACTAGCTTAAATTCCCAGCATGAAAAGCTCTGTTGACATTATAGGAATGATGCTAACAGAGAATTTTGTTCCACATTTATAATTTGGTACACAAGCAACATATCATAAACAGATTCATTGCAGAATTACAGAGAATTGTACTTAAGAGTTTAACTGGCATTCAAAGGTCTCCTGCATTTGGCTTTACACTACAGATTTGAGGTGTTTACTTGTGAAAATGACCTTGCAGTCTCCCTAGGCCATATTGGCTTAAAATACCAGCAACCAAAAAAGATAATTCAGCATGGTGCCTCAGAGAGCACCCAGTATACATCAAAGTTTAACTCCCAGTCATACATATCTTAATGTTTAATTAAACAATGAGTAACAAAGTTTAAAGTTGCAGTTCAAAATTATTTTCCAGTTGCTGTGCCATGCCACACAGCTTCTTTCAGTTATCAGGGAGATGTAGCCCTTGCTCGCCAGCTGATTTTCCCATGGTTCACACTAGATTCGTGAGCTCCAGTGCCCAAGTATGACGCCACCACCAGCCCCAGGGGCAAGGATGGATTGAAAGGCACAGCAGCAGGCAGGAGTAGTGACATGGTCAGCATTAACGTAGTACTCAGCTCCCCCAGTTTTCAGTGTACTTGCTTTCAGAGCACTCCCTGTGCTTGGGAGAGGCTGTTATCACCACACTTAGGTTTACCTCAACTGGTCAAAGTGTTAGCTCTGAAAGACAAAATCTCTGCACTACACCTGGGCTAAATATAGAGGGTAGGAAAAATGCAAAAGGTAGAGGAGCAATTTGGTCCTCAGGAGACAAAGCAGCTAAGAAGTTAGAAAACTTTAGCCTTTGATGATCTCCTATGGCCTTGGCCTTATGCCTCCTACCACCAGGTTAGTAGTCCCTGTGGAGCTCCACACGTCCAGAGAATATCTGCATTGCCCCGCATGGTCCCCCTGAGTAGCAGAGAGACAATTACCAAGGCAGGAGCACAATTGCCTCTAAGTGCTTTAGACAGAAGCAATGCATGTGAAAAAAAGAATGACTAGCAAAAACTACAGGTTGACCTATTGCAGCATCCACTGCTGAATAGTAATTGGCACTAAAGGCAACTCATCTGGCAAGGAAGCCTGTAATGAGGCAATATCCCACTGTCACCACTAAAGCATCGCTTTCCGAGAATCAAAGACAACAAGCATGACAATGCAGCAAAATGGTATAAAAGGGGAGAAAATAACTGCAAATGCAACTGGAAAACTCATTTTAAACTGCTCCAAATGGTAAAAATTATTTGCTAAATGAAATCCTCTCTACAGCTTGGAGATACAAATTTATTACTCGGCCATTTGCCGACTATGACTGGCAAAGAAAAAACAACCAAAAATCAATAGAAAGGGAAAAGGCAAAAAATAAACAGCTTGGGAGCTGTGGAGTGTTCACAAGCAATGGAGACACACATGATTGCAGTTCTACCTCAGCAAAATCTCCCTTGCATTTAGCAATGATCTGTGGGAGGCCAGCAGTCTATTAAACCCTCTTCAGCACCAGAAACACCTTGGCTAAAGTTTGTAGGGCATAAATCAGCTTACCTCATTCATCTAACTGACACACCAGATGCCCCCTGGTGATATTAAGCTTCATATTTTACCCTTATTTTCTTCTTTCATTCGGCTGCCTCTGAAGTTTTATTTGAGGCAATCTCTTCTTACAAGAATGTTAACATCATTACTTTTTCCAGTGTAAAACATTGCTGTAACTACTGCAAATACATGAAGTATAAGCAAAAAAGCCAAAACAGACAGGCTTGTTCTTTCAAATATGAAGATTTTCTAACCATTTCTCTTTCAGAGCCACTTCCATTTTCCCCTTGTTCCTTCTCCCTGTCTGTCCATTACCTCAAATAAAATAAAAAGAATCTATGTAATTTTCTGCAATTTTTCTTCCTATCTGGGAGCTTACAGTTACTTTGATCTACGCTTTCAAGAGACACAGACTCTCTTCAAGGAAAACTCTGAGAAACATAAGTAGCTGATCAAAGTATTTTTTTGTTTTGTTTTGTCACAGACCTATGTGATGTGACAGTATCTTCAGAAATTCCCTGTAAGAATACAGCATTTGCCTTCAAGAAGTTGCCTTCTCCCTGGCGTAAAACCCAAACAAACCACATCTAACCTTCTGTGTCTAACAAAGCCTAGTGCAATGCTTAGCTTACCAGTGCTAAAAGTTACGTGCTTATTGCCTGGAGTGCAATGAAAGCTCCTGCAAAGACAGACCTATATATTGCTCTTGTTTCTATACTGTGGCTTCGTAATGAACTATTGTGCCTGTGCTCTGCTTCCCACCTGGAGGAGCTGAACCCACCCCTGGCCCCGCACAGCTCATGGCAAGAAGAGCCACGGTGCAGCCACCATGTTCTGCCTAACACGGCCACTGGGCATCCATCTGTCCATGAACCCACTGAAACATCAATGGGATCATGTACCCACAAGCGGAGTGCTGTCTGGGCTCCAGGGTTATGAGGTCAACAGCGTGTATCAAAGAAGCCCTGTACTCACGTTAATGTATAACACTGTACAAAATAAAATGGAGTTTACATTTAAAATTAAAGTACTGTGCAGTTATATATGCATGGAGGACACTGCAGGGGAAGAAAATGGAAGGTATATCCGTAATGAAAAACATTGTACAATTGCGCATGAGCAAAAAGATCTACAATATGTAACAAAAATAGAATGTGACATAAATCCAACAGATTTATTCAATGCTTATTTCTGAAAAATAAGAGCATTTTAAAATTTATTTCACATGTGATTTAACGTGATCCTCAGAAATACCATATTTCACACCGGGTCCTTTGTCCACAAATTTCCTTGGACAAAACAGAAAAAAAAAATTGCTATGAAAACATTTCCTTGGATCTTTAGGAACTAAGATAAAAAACGGTGCAGACTTGTTCTTATCTCGCAGAAGCAGGTTTGGAGTAAATATAATATAAATAGTTGTGATAACAGAGCAGGATCAAATTCAAAAATATTTAAATACCAGGATTCGAGTCTTCTCCCAAGGAAGCCAAAAAGATATTTAGAAAAAACCCCAAACCCAGAAAAAAGGCCCACATTTAAATTTGTATAATAGAATATAAAAAATTTTCTCCTGGAACCTAAGCAATTGTAAAAACCTGACAAAAGAAGTGAAGTCCATTAAAGGCAAAAAAGAAAAAAAGAACAGAAAGAGTAAGTGAATGAAAGAAAAGGCGAACTAATAAAAACAGTAAAGCAGGAAGCAGCCTTGTTATGAGCCCAGAGATATAACGAGAGACAGAAGGGGATTAGTAAAACCCTTTTAAGAGCTGTATTATTTCTTTCAGCATGTATTTAAACCCATGTAAACTGTAGATGTGCCGACAACCAAGGATGGTAGAAATGTACAGTGTCAGAACTGCAAGGTGCTAAGCAGCTCTCAGCAGCTTTTAGCCCTTGTCTGCCGATAGCCTGCGATCCTCTTGGTTTTCTCGTTCCTCTCACTTTCATGTCAGGCTTGATATATGCCATATCCTGGTTTGATATGTGCCATATCATGGTTTGATACATGTCATATCTTGGTTGTGTTGGGTTTAAAAACGCAAGCCCCTGCATGGCATAATTGCTGAACATATAAAGGGAGATTTCGAGCTGCATTTAGGTTTTTTTTTGTTCTGGAGTAGTGGGGTCCAGAGGCTTAAATGTGAAGCCAGGCAGGGCTGTTCCCACTGATTGTGCTTCTCCGGGGGCTGTGCTGAGCACCATCCCTGAGCACACCTAAGCCAGGCTATTGGGATGGGCTGGCACACCCAAGCTTGCTGTGGTGCTGGCGGCAGTGAAACCGTGGTGTTACAGGCTATTACAAACCTCAGAGAGATCACAGGGGCAAAGCCAGCAACCTTCTGCTGCTCCTCCAAGACTGATGGCTGAGCTGGTGAGGGCTAAACCATCTTGCCCACCACAGCCTGCTGCGTGGACACCCAAGCCCCATGCACAGGGCCAGGGCGAGAGGGGGTCACAGCAGTACTTTGAAGCTGCAGATCCCAGGCTCCCCCATCACAGCCTTTCATGCAAGTTTCTGTGGATATATCTATCCATGGCTTCAGATAAATGCAGGTTGAGGTCCACTTTCAAGACCCAGCCTGTCCCACTATTCCTGTGTCTTCTACTGACACGAAGAGGTACCTTAGGTGGAGCTCCAGAGTGCTCTGGTGGTGGAAAGCCCCAACCCATTTGATGCCACAGTTTGGGACCAGTCTCCTGTTTATGTGGTCAGGAGAGGCTGGAAACAGGCAGAGTCCAGCCCAGGTCACCAGCAGGTATCCCACACTCAGCTCTTCCAAGAACGATGGGGTGACCATGCACCTGAGACATGGGTGACAACTGGCTGCCCTATGGAAAAAACACAAGGGGGTCCCAAGGCTTCATATGCTTCAAATGGTCAACAAGCCAGGACTTCACCTCCCACTCCAGAAACACTTTGAGGGGCTCGAGCTGCTCCTCTGCCCTTAGTACCTCCACGGCATTGAAGTGCTGCAAGAGGTGTTGTGCCAGACAGGCTGCCCTATTGCAGGTGCATTGTGTGTCTTACGGTGATGCTGAGGCAGGTCCAGAACTAGGGTCAGACCCTGCAAATAGCCTTGACTGCTGAATAATGCCACCAAACCCTGCAGAGCAACTCTGGGGTGTGTGAGGGGAAGATGAGGAAATTAAGCATGCAATAAATGTCTGTAGAATTAAATTGGACTACCTATAAACCACAGAGAAAAAAAGAAATCACATTTCCTCTTAAAATACCATTATAAAAATAGAGCGCTCCTGTCCTGTTGGCTTGGGGAGAGGGAGACTGAACAGACTGGATCCAAGCTTTATTTTTCATCCTGACCTATTTTTGAGTTATATTCATGAAAAAATTGTCTGCCCTTCTCTCCCTGCACTTCTCTCTCCCATGGTTTTTTTCTTACACTCCTATAACTCAAAAAAGGTCATGCTGATTTTTTTTAATCTGTTAAAAAATGTGCTCCCTGAGCTGAAACCAAATTTCAGCCCAGAGCAAATTTTTACGGCTGGGTTATAAATCCCTGAAAAACAGGATTCATAATGGAAGTGCTGACACAGCCTTAACTACTATATAGCAGTGTGAATGGCGCCACTATAATATCTATTAGAGATTCTTTAAAAAGTTTGCAAAATATTGTCTTGCCTTGCAGAGAAAAAGAAGCCAGAGTACTTAATGCCAACATAAACATGCTTTTAACCCATTATGTGCTAATTTGCAGAAAAGCTATTAATTCTGAGTAGGCACACAGAGTGCAGCACCGACAGGAAATGTTCTTCTAAACTCCTGTTTGACTTGTAACATGGTTTTAATCACTTCCATGAAACACAAACGATGACTTCAAACTCTGAATGTTGCTCAGAACATGAGAAGGGTGATTACAACAGAGAGGAAAACGGGATTTTGCTGGCGAAAGGGCTAAAGCCAACAGGGAGAGAGCAACACCAAACACTAAAAAATGGGACTCCATTCCCTGCCAATCTGGGGATGACTGCTTCATTTGATTCACAGCATTTAATGCCAGTCATCAGCACGTCACTATTTTATCCATTGCAACACATACTGCAGGTCAAGTTCATTTTCTATCAGGCAATGGGCATGTTTTCTTCTTCCTTGAACCCAGTCAAGTGTTAGCACCTCACAAAGCCGGTTCTGCTAAAACAAGCTGTGCCTTGCTTTTACAGCCTGCAGTTTGTGTGTCTGAGACTACTGCTAAACAAGCCCAGTTGATCTACCATTCCTGGGGGGTCTGCTAGGCAGGAAAGGGGAGCACTGCCCCGAGACTAAAACACAACAAAGAAATAAAAGATGTTGGCAGTGGTGCTTGGTCAGCAAAATACATAAAAGGCTAACTTGAAAGCCCGCAAAAAAAAAAAGTGAAATAAATCAGTTCAGGAATGTATTTAGATTTTTTCTTCTTCTCTTCATGCAGGAGTCTGTGCTTTCTCCTAAGGTATGGAGGTGGGATCAGCTGTAAGCTGAATACTAGAGGGACATTCAGCAACTCAGGACAGTGCTTATGCACTGGGTGCAGTGATACTGGTTTTTACAGCTTCCTGTTGTCATCAGTAAAAGAGACACTGTGTTAGGTCCAGTGACTGCTAGACCCCATATGTGAGTTGACCCCACAGTTTTGGGAGGAAGGGTAATTTTGGGGAAAAAGTAATTTTTTCTGTGTTGCCATGTTTCTTGCTCATGTCTTAGTTCTGCCTTTGCAGACTCTTGTGTGACTCCTGTTCCTGCTGTCACGGCTGCTCCTGCTGCTCCCCTCCGCCCATGGCAGTGGGAGAGGCAGAAGGATGAGGAGTGGAAGGAGTGAGTTCCCCCTCCATGTTTCTACAAGTACCTAATAAGCAACGGAGACTGCAGGATTTATGGTATGGGTGATTCCTATGATGCTCTTAAGAGGGAATAAATATCAATTTATAATCAAAGCAGCATGGCTGGTACTGCAACTCACTTCAGTGTATGAGGATAGTGCATGTGGACACTATACACCAGACTCAGTTTTTTTGGACACTGATGTGTCCACGCCAGACTCCCTTGGATGAGAAAGGAGCATTCACTGCTGTATTCTCAGTTAACGATTTCATGGGCTTATCACGACTCCATATTTTTCCCATAGTGAGATTATCTTGTGAAAAACATAGCCAAGGTCACAGAATCATCCTGATGATGATCACCATAGCATGAAGTGACTTAGGCCCTACCTGAGAAAGTAAGTTACCTTTCAAGAGGGTAAACAGCATTATGAACAGTCCTGGCAATACAGAGCTAAGAAATGCTGGAGAAGAAACTAATTTCCTCTTACACGGGAGCTGCTGATATTTCAGGTCTTTTCCCCCACTCCACACAGGGGTGAGCATTGACCGCTCAAGGAGACACACCAGAATAGCCAATACTCTAGTAAATTCCCAGTTGAGGAAGACCAAATTCCACATCCCTCTTCTAATTATGAAAATTAGAATGGGTCCAAGAGAAGCAAACAAGAGACACCCGGCATATGTACTGTGTCCAGTGCTGACATGCACCACTTTGACAGGCATCTCTTGTCTGCACCAGAAAGAAGTAGTAACCTGAATTTTTGTCTCTTGTAACCCTGGGGAGTGTCTCAATCCAGAGAAATTGATAGAAGGGCTGGACCTGCCTGGCTTCAGCTTTGACCTTAAGTTCCTTGGGGGCAGCTCCTACAAAAATTTTTGACAGTCAACATTTTCCAGTGAAATGGTTTTCTGCTGGAGGATTCTCGACCACCACTAGGTTTAAGTTTGCCCTCTCAAGCAGGCAGACAGTTATGGGCTGTAACTACCTTTGAAGACCAACCAACTTTATGGAGCCACTGGAATGCCTGGCATTCGCATTTTAAATCTTTCATGTAAGCAAGCTATTTGAGCCAGAGGACAAGTAAGCACCAGTCCTGGAATCCAAGAATCTCTACTTTGTTCCCAAATTATAAGGACATGTAGCTTCTTCTAAACAGCCAAAGTCTTGTGCCTTTCACAAGCTTCTCAGACCTACCAGCTGGGTCACTGGGATACAATTTTCTGCTTTTATGCCACTCATATGGTTTTGAATCAATAAAACTGGTGACTGTTTCAATTTTGCAGTGTTCTCAGTAATGGAAACTACCTATGAGAATAACTACTTGCAGGATTCAGTCCTTTAAAGCTGTAACAAAATCCTTTTCATTTTTTAAAGTACCTTCTTTCACTTCCTGCTTCTGGTCTTGATTTTCTGTCTCCAAGTCATCCTGTGCTTTTGGCTCCACCATCTCTTCATCATCTTCATCCTCTAAAAAAAAGGAAGAAAAAGATTTGTGAGATTCTCCTCTTTAAGGGGGATGGAAATTGTGTATCTTTACAATTATAAACTGGTAGTAAACACAGGTAAAGCAAAGTGCACAATAAATGGAAATCTCTACATTTATATTCAGTGACACTGTCAGACATTTCCCCCCAGACTGCAAGATAATCTGCTAACACAGGGCACCTGCCACTTGTGCTCCCTGTGGCAACTTCCCATCTCAGATGTCGGCTGAATATCTCCCTGACCTTGGAGATGACTTCTTGGATGGCATAAGAACAGATGCAAACATGTTTCAGCCTGGCAGCGATTCCACGGTTGGGACACCTGCTATCCAGGCACCTCATTTCCAATTCAATTCTCACCAGATTAATTTGTCTTTTGACCTACAGGAAGGGGTTAAATAGAAATCTGACCTCAGGTCAGATGCCACTAGCAAGCAAACAAGCATGGTACAGTTCTGAAAAGTCATCACCATCAACTGGGGAAACACGGCAACCAATAGTGGCATTTGGAGCTTAAGAACCATTCCTGCATTAATACGAATTTAATGAACACTAAAATTTGACACATGTCAGTTACTACTGCCAGATGTTTTAATGACCTTTCCTGACCTATGCAAATGCCTCTCTCCCTTCCCCTCTCTCCCCACATTCACATTTTCTCATTTTATTCAGGAGGGCAAACGATTCATTCCTTTCCTTGATGTCTATCTGAACTTACAAGGGTTCTGATTGTCCAGACCAAAACATAATAAAGCAGAGCTGGAAAGGCAGTGATGCACCAAAATGGCTCAGAGCCTACCTAACCCTCATTACTTCTTCCCAGCTACAGCAACATGATTCATCCTCCAGTGCCAGCACCCAACGCACTCACACTCATGAGAAGGTAGGGGTGCTCAGCCTTCTAGATTCAGTGAACTACAAAGACTGAAAATAGACCTGGTCCTAAAAGAGTGAGTTACAGTAATTAACAGTTAGGATAAGCAAATCTGTGGGCTGTGGAGGAATTATTCTGGAGTGATTCTGGAGCTTGACGTACCATCAAGGCATAGCAAGCACCACTGGTGTCCTGGGTTGGTCCGCTGCATGAGAGAATGCATATTGTCCCAGGCCTGGGGCATTCAGCCATCAGCAAAATCGCTGCAGTTCCTTCGGGGCTTTCTGAGCAATCTGCCTGTCACCACACAGTTTCTTGTGACATGGTGCTTCTCCAGGCACACTCCCTGATTTAACACTGCCATGTTAACATGGCCTGGAAGCGGGCAGGGGGCAACATGTCATGCTTCTCCAACTGCCTGGCTACTGGCACCTTCTCCTGCGAAGGCTGGCTGCAATCAGTTCTGGCTTCCTGGGGAGATGTTGATGCTGACAGGTTGCATTCAGCCAACAGTAACACGCAGCTGTATTTTTTTTTCAGTAACATAATAGGCATCATACTATTCCCACCATGTTGCCTACCCTAGGACTTCTCCCCCCAGAAGCCCACAGAGTGCAGGTTGCTAGCTGACATCTTGGCTGGAGAGCATGGCTTAGCCACACACTGTAAGGAAGTGTCTCAGCATGGGCAGATATGCTTTTCCCTCTTGGGAAAATGAGGAAATCTTGGCATAAGATCTGCCATCGCTCCCCGTACTGCTAGCGACTGCAGCAAGGTGAAAAGGAAAGCTCAGCTCCCCAGCCATCAGGGAGGAGGGATAACCATGTGCTCCCCAGGCTGGGAAGGGAGGAGGAATCCTGTATGGATGGGGAGGCATTTCCAGAATTAAAAGCACTACTAATGAATGCCACCCATTTATCAGGGATTTTTCAGATCATGAAGCTCGGAGTGGGGAAAAGTTAGGGTATTCACTATGCCTCCTTTTAATGCCTCACTTGACAATTATGTTTCCCTAGGTTCCCTATATAGAAGGGCCATAGAGAAGAGCTTTTAGAGCACAAGCCAGGGCATTTCAGTTTGGCAGGGTAAATACATTGCTCTGTCCACTGGCTGAAAGACAGATAACATCTGGCGCAGTCAGCAGAGAAAAGCTGTCCTGCTGTCCACACACAGGAGTGGTAAAAAAATGTCCTTCTGCCATCAGTCTGTGGCACTAGCGGAGATGGGGATGTATGAAGGAGAGAGGCACTCCCAGTTTCAAAGAACAGATGAGAAGTGTGAGAAGAGAGAGGAGTGACGGGTGCAGCAGGGAGTGAATACTCTGCTAACCTCAGGTACATATATGCACACACAGATAGGATCGCAATGGTGTACAGATATATGCACACAGACACGCTTATGGCAGATACCTGATGAAGCCAACTCCCACAAGAGTTTTGTGAGTCTTGCATTACAAGTTTTCATTCCCTAGAGCACCAGCTCTTGGAGCCAGCTGTTTACACATGGATTTCAGCTTCCATTTTTAACCTGTTTCCAACCTGTCAGCTTGTGCAGGGAAGTTTCAGAAGGGGAAGAAAACTTGCAGGCAGCAAACAAAAAATAAACGAATATTTAATTGAAAATCTTGGGATTATTAAGGCAGCATGCTATGCTTTTCAATGCCTCACTTGTAATTGGGTAATGGATAGGGACGATGCAGCAAATGTAGAACTTGAGATGTAGTAGCAGGTCTTCAGACTGAAGTGAAGCAAATTTTTTATCCCTGTCCCCTAGAAGTCCTTGATCCCTCTGATTTTAGGTGTCAAATTGTTTGCCTGTTTTTAGCCCATTCCTGCTTCTAAAGCAGAGCAGGAATGAATGGCTGAGGCACAGCTGGAGCAGAGGGATGTATTGCTACTTCAGCACCTATTAAGGTAGATCTTCTTTACTTCCTTTCCTTCCTCTTCTGGGAACAATCAAAACCAAGTTTCCCTAGATTTCTCCAGATTTAATTGCAGCAGGAGAAATAAGTAAAGGTTACTACAACACATGCCATGCCTTTTTCCAAAGGCACACACATCAATAAATTAATTTTACTGAGAAGGTGCCACAACAGTTTTTATCAAATTAGACACAGTTGAGATGTCCTTATTTATTTACAGAGGAATGTATACACATACACAGAGAAACTCAGCTAAAATAATGATAGTGTTGTAAGCCAAATGCTAAAATGTTAGCAAATGCCAGAATTTGGATTGCCTGGGCACGATTAGCTCCTTCCCCCTCCCCACATGTAGGCATGATGACATCATTCTGGAATTTCCTCCCTCTTGAGTGCTTGGCCTCATTTTCTGGGTGCTCAACAAGAGACACCTGGGGCCTGAAATGCAGAAATGCTGAGAGCTGAAGTCAACTGGCCCTGTGCTCTGAGTGGAGAAAGTGCTAGGGAAACGCTACGCATGCGAAAGCTTCCACATCTCTCTCTTTCAGCTTTCACTGAAAGTTATAATTCTGACATTTTTGTCCTTTCTCTCCCTGTGCTTCAGTGCTTTTGCATGATGGCAATAATATTGTGAAGATACTACTATTCTCAGCCTGCACAGATGTGTTGCAGAGATACGTTCATGAGGATTTGGGGCATATTAAGATGCTGTCATGGGAGCAACAAAGAAACAAAAGCTTAGAAGGGGATTAATGTTTTCTGTGTTCAGTGTAACACTTGGACCACGTGCATTAACATGAGATCTGAGGCCAGAGCACCGAATGGAAGAAGATAAAAACCAGAAGGGTTAAAAAACTGCCTCCTCATTGACTGGCTGAAACAAGAAACTGTTAAGGAAAAAAATGCCTATATGTTATCATGTAATTAAAACTGTATCATCATACATATTAAAAAGGGGCTAATTAAGGATGCCCAGGAAACCTGCATTCTGGAATAGCCAATGTTGCTTGGCTTTGCAACCTGAATGTTTATCTGCCCTTTTTTTTTTGCTATTGCGTGCTATTTAATGCCAATGTATGCATACTTACACACGTTCATAGTACATACATTTGCTGTTGTGCCTAAGTATGGTTATGCATTTGTACATTTGACTGTGCACATACATTACAGAATAATGGGAAGTGCTTTGGCATTCATTTTCCCATGTTTTACTTCAATGTGAAAAAGATAACGCTTATTGTAAATTTATTGCAGAATCTGTGAGTGTCTACAGGGTTATTTGTTTCCACATGTGCCTGCTCAGATTGGATGTGCCATTGCAGTAATTGTTCAGGGAGATGAAGACACTTCCGTAGTTCCTGAACACAAATAGCCTTTCCCTATTTAAGAGCATAGCTGACATTAAGAAGTTTAAAGAAGTAACTTTTAAACTGCTTACATCACAGATATAGGAGTCTTCTAGTCACATTTGGCAAACACAGAGTTGTTACTAACACCAGTAGTGTTACACCCTGTTCAGAAGATCTAAATCAGAACCCAAATGTCTATTAAAGGAACCACATGAAAAAGAGCTAGTAATGAAGAAGTGTATAGCTGCTGTGTAACACTTCTCCTTTGTAGATCTCAAAGGACTTTGCAAGGAGGCCAGTTTTGTTATGCCCAGTTACCACGCAGAAGCTGACAGATAGACCCATTCACTGTAGATCACTCAGTAGACCAGTAGCTGAGTGAAGAATAGAGGGTTGGCTTCAGAGTTTCAGCCTAGAGTGCTTCCCACTAAGGCCACCCTGCCTTTTACTGTAAAAAAACAATTCCTCGATGGAAAGGATCATTAAATGCTTAGGTTAAAGATGTTTGTCTGCTGAAGCTGGTGGAGCCTTATGTGAGATTAATATAGACTGACATAGCAGGACCAAATACTGTTTCTTCTTAATTCAAAGCTTGATGACTCTCCAGGCTCTAGGAGGTGGCCGATCAGTCCTACCAGTGCTTTGTTTAATGTGATGAAGTAAAAGCAGAGTAATTGTTCTCAGCTTGTACTTAGCTTTGAACACTCCTGCTTCTGTTCCAGACCAGAAGTGGTCTTGTCTGTCTAAAAGCTTGCCTGTTTTTTCCAACTATAGAAGTTGCTCTAATAAAAAAGTATGACCTCTCCCTACAAACCTGGTTTTGTTTATCTGTGTGTAAACTACTAATTTTTGAATGTTGCTCAACTACTAGCTCCAGTGAGCCTGCTCTATGCCTGGCCTTTGCCTTGGCCTCCACAAGGATAGATCACCACTTTGCAATCGCAGTAAATGGAGAGGAAAGCCCTGTAAACACGTGTCTAACTCCCTGGCACCTGCAGAAGAAATGCCCAGATGTGTTGAATTGGATCGAATGTTCACAGAAAGCACAGATGATCTCAGAAAGCCAGACCCTGCATTTCTACAGAGTATTTATTACCTACTTGGACTTTGCAGGGTTTTAAATCACTGTATTTATTTTTACAGCATATAAAACCATACCAGGCACATTCAGGACAAAGTAGAATATAATAATTACATCTGAGATGACTGCACATGACACTGGCTTAGGGTTTT
The DNA here is from genome assembly GCA_013401275.1 of Pandion haliaetus. NCBI lineage: Eukaryota > Metazoa > Chordata > Aves > Accipitriformes > Pandionidae > Pandion > Pandion haliaetus. The sequence continues at coordinate 52,472 of VYZV01021969.1, read as the reverse complement.
AATTCTTGAGATGAATACTGTTTTGCTTGGGTCAACATTTTCTTTGTTGGTTGTCTGAGTTTTGGATTGTCAGTTTTAGGGACTTAACACGGGTACTGCTCAAATAGTTTACTAAATAGCTAATTTTTGGGGGGATTTATGTAATTATAGGCCTCTGCTCTGCTAATATATGTACCACCAGTTAAACAGCAGGCAGCATGTTGTGCATTCTTCTTGGGTGGAAGATTTACACCTCCTCAGACCTGCACCTCTGAGACTAGCTAAGAAGTTGCAGCTTCTATGTATTGTTTTTAGTATTGACAGCTATACTGAGTTAGACTGAGAGCTCTGCTTTTAATTCTGGGTAGGTACAAACAATCCCTTTATTAAAGACATATCTTTAAAATAGCAATTTAATTAGCATCACAATTACATATTTTATTGCCTGAGTCACTGATATATGAGAAGACAGTGGGTTATTATATGGGGCTTTATATCAGCATCAACATTCCTTCAGTGCATGAGAAGGATCAACAATGCATATGACACATTCAATAAAATCAAGTGTCTTCACAAGAAGCAGGCTTGATATTTGCAACTATGAAATACCAGAAACTGTTGTATCACTTTTATATTTACAACTGTTGAGATTAATTTTGATGTTTCTGTTAGGAAAGAATTACAAACTAAGCAAGGACAAATGCATCGTGTTTATATTGACATAAGCCTGGATCAAACAAGTGGAATATTGTTGGCATTATCCTGAGAAGGAGTTAAAGCACTGCCTTTCCTTTTTGAATATGTTCTTTCCATCACTAGCAAAATATGCAACAAGCAAGGGAACACATTTTTTTCAAATAGGACTGCTTGACATTTCACATTTTTGAAAATCTATGATTCGCAATCTGGCTGAATGACCTATTTTTAATATAATGTAATTTTTTGAAATATGTCCAGTTCTTCACTTTCATCTTTTGACTGCCCTTTGAAGGAAGAAGAGAATGAATTCATCAGTGGATTTTGTTTGCAGAGTGGGATGTGAGACTGGACGTACACTGGGCACGTTAGTCATCCCAGATGGAAATATTCTTGCATGCAGGCTCTTCTTGGCAATAGGCAGCTACCTCCTAAAATGTATTTCAGTTAGCCAAGGGAGGGAGGACTACTCAGTGCTGAATACTGAAAAAACCCAGAGGTGAACACATCTTGGCCTAAGCTCTGTGCAACAGGTAACAAAATTCAGATGAGAATTTAATCGGAGCCTCAGCTTGCAAGCATATTTGCATGCAAGAATCATATGCCTGCAAGGTACTTCTGCCCCCTACCCAGAAAGATACTTAAATGTGCATTGCAGGAACGTTAAAGAGCTCCAGGTCATCCTTCTAGAGTTCCCCATCTCTGATACGGCACATTCCCAACACATCATCTTGTCCTTATGAACAAGTACAGACAAGTCATGCTTTCTAATGGCAATCAGATGAAAAGAGAACATTAGGGAAAAAAAAGGGTAAAATTGGATGAATGAATGTCTGGAACTATCATATGGCCACAGCATCTAAAAGACTTGAACAGAAGCATGTGACATTCCTCCTTCACTTTCCACCTATACATTTTTTACTCATCTGAAGAAAATGGTCTGTCTGTATATTCTTTGACTGCAGTTCTGCAAGAGCAAGAATAAATCACAGCACTACAAGAACAGACTGCCTAGCATCTTCAAACTCCCTTGATTTTTTGTTATCTTGAAGTGCTGTGGTACTCTTGAAAAAGAGAGGCTTCACATTCTGATAAAATACAGGCTGTATGAATCACATTACTTTTACCAGACTCAGGTATATTGACTGAATCTTTTTGAAGAAAATATTGTTTTAAAATTTAATCATAAAAGAATATAATGTTTGACACATATATCACTTTAATCCAGAAGATTGCAGGGCACTTTTCCCTGGAATTAACACATTTAGCCTAACATCTTCCACAGCAAGTAGACTAGTAATAATACACCAGTTTTACAAGTGCAGGACTAGGAGAAAAAAGCCCTAAGTTTTCTTGTTTCTTGCAAAATGAAGTACTACTCGCATACCTCTGCCACATCTAAGAAGGGTTTTCTGATCCCATCCCTTGTTCACAATGCAAACCTCTGCAAAGCTTCACCCCTCATCCCATAAGGAGCAGGTGGTATTGCCAGACATTACGACCAGATCCCTAGAGTCCTCCTCTCGGGCTTCAGCTATCCTTGTACCAGCCAAATGAAGGAAATACATATTTCACCTCAAAAACAAACACTGTAGCCTGGCTGACTGAGAGGAGTCATTTAGTTCAGAAAATTTATTTTGCCTGCAGCATAGGCTGTGCCTGTACTATTGCCACTTAAAAATTTGTCCTGAAATTTACTACACTTCCCTCTTAAAACAAGCACCCCGTAAGTAATTTTTACTCAACATTTCTTTTTAAAGCTCTCCTTAACAATTAGCGCATTCAATTACTCCTGGTTGGGGGATTCTCAGGTCTCCTGGTATATGATTTCTCATAACCATCTCCTGATCTAGGGTTTCACCACTCAGCTCCAGTCCCTATGCCTCTTCCTGACTTATGTTTGCAGTCAGACTTCTTTTTGGTACGTTATGAAGACATCTTATTTTTCCATTTTGTGGCAAATGATAGACTATCACATCCAAATGGCAAGAAAATGTCACAGAAAAATTTGTTTTACTGCAGCATTTCACTAAGCTCCATATGAAACTATCCAAATCTCTTCACAGCCCTGACTGCAAACCTTTGCACCAGTTCAAGTGTTAGAATCAGTGCTTCAGAATATAATAATTTCTTTACCAATTAAAATGGAAAGCTGCCTCTGATTCTTCAGAGAAGCATTTCTCTAACTCAAGAAACTGATTTTCCAGTTACTTGGCCTGAGCACAGTTTTCAGTTGTGGTGAGAGTCTCAGAATTCAAAGTGTCCCTTGGTTTTAGTTTCTGGTCAGTCTAGACCAGACATGGATTCTTCTTTCCTCTTTTGGACTGTTGCAACATCACACTGGTTGAAAGAATTTTGCAGTCCCCAGAGAACTAAAGTGCAGAGTACCCCACTGGAGCCATCATCTCTTCTAGCTGATTCCCTTTTCTCCTCTTCCTCTCTCCCCAAAGCTCATGTTCAATTCCATTGTGCTTGAAAATATTCCAGTTGGAAGATGTAACACAAAAAGAAAAGTACAGAAGTTTCCTTTTCTTGGCCATGGTTGGGCCTTCCAATAAAAATGCCAACATGAAGTAATGAATCAACAGCAGAAGCCTTACAGGAGTATTTACAGACCTCTAGCTCCGAAATCAAATAGCATAAATTTAAAATATCCTGCTACAGTATAACCATGGTGGTGTTATCCTTGAGGAAGAAAGCAATGGAGACCCTTCATTTCTGTGGATGAAGAAAGGGTTGCTAAACCATGCAGGTTTTCACAACCTCTGAAACCTGTAAGGATTTCTTCCTGCTGTGCTGCTGGAAGAAATCACATCGTGCCAGCAGTGTGAAACAACTCCTGCCCTGGGAAAGGGCACCAAGACACGTGGCAGGCTTTGTGGATTGGGCCTGCCTAAGTCATTTTGAAACACTCAGATCATGTAATAGTGTTAAATCACAAAAGCCTAAGTATGTTAATGAAAACCAGTCCCCACAACCTATGGAACTAGGAGCAATTGTAAAACAAAAGCTGCTTTCATATTAAACGCACACACAGACATTCACACAGATGATGTATCTGGCATTTACACAGTGCCTGATTTGGAGGTCAATCACAGAAGACGGTTGCCTTAGCTGGGCACTAGGTACTTAAAACCTTAAGTATAATGCAGACCAAGCCAATTCTGTGTGATTTTTACTGCTGACATATAGGGGCTAGGACTTCACTCGTAGACTCATTTATTCCAAGTGCCAATGACTTTACACTCCACAGGCCACCTCTCCTATTTTCCACTGTGCTTTTGCTTGAGCAAGATTACAAAATCTTGCTATTGTGGAAGAAATTAATTCTCCAGTTCCATACTGTGTCTCCATCCGTGAAGCCACACTAATATGCTTTAGGTCAAATTCTCCAGCCCTGATTCTGGGCTTAACTTCTCCTGCAGGCATTAGCATGAGTTCTGGCCTTTCAGAGTTTCTCCTTTATTTTTTGGATATGAATTAACATTTCAGTCCAAGGCCCTGAAATTAGCCGTATGGCCACATAGTTGTTTGTATGACCATGGTTTAACTTTTAACTCCATCTTTTCCACAAATCTCTCTCTCTGTTCTATGGCACTGTATGAATAAAAATCAATGCTTAAGATGTAGCATATACTTTTGTAACTGAAATATCTGAAAGCATAAATCTCTACATTTATACACAAACCTCAACAGAGAGAAATGGAGACAAGACTGCTGATGTATTACAAGGATAATTGGAAAAAACAACTATATTCATAAACAATTACCACAGCAAATACACAAAGACTCCCTTTCTTTGTCTCCCTGACACACACATGCATACACTTTGCTCAGCGCTTTAAAAATAACCATTAGTCATATGGCAAATGCATTTTACATGAGCAAAGGTTCATTTCAACATTTGTCTTTAAAAAGGCAGGCAAAAAATTGTTTTATTAAAAAATTAAACTACAGAAGAATAGCTGGATCATGGCCCTATGAGTGTGTGCTTATTACTTATACGGGCACTGAACAGACCCCATTTAATTCTGTTTCCCACTGACGCCAGTTCACCTTAGTCACTGGTGTTAGCCCTGATTTGCATTAGTGTGTGCGAACAAGGAATTCCCTCTGACAGTTTTGAACTTGCCATATTTTAATTTCAGTGTTTTTGTCCTACCACACTGGGAGAGGAGAGGCTTCCTCTTCTAGTGTCTCAGTTTTGGGGGTATCAAGGTGAGCAAAACCTTTTGGCGGTGGGGAAACCAAGGCACGAGCACATCAGCTGCTTGCCCAAAGTCACTCCTGAAATAGCTGCAGCTGATGGAATAAAACCCTGGTCTCCTGATTCCTAGGCTCATACTTCAGCCGCTGCCTCCCCCAGGGCATGCAATCAGGGCTCAGCCTTCATTATGTCAAACCAGCTGTTAAAAAACACAAGCCGGTTTCCCCCAACGGCTTGTTGCAACCTGTCCGGCGAGCACCCAGCTCTGGGCGCTGCTTTCCCCACTGCTGGGAGCCCCCCTGCCCGCACGCCCTCCGCCCTGACCCTTGCCTTCCCCTCCCTGCCTCCGCAGCCACTGCACCCCGCTGCCCGCCCCGGCTGCCCCTCACCTCCACTCCCGCTGTTCCCACCCCAGTTCTGCTTGGGGTCACACTTCAAAGTCTCCTGCCCCCCCACCCCCCTGCCAGGAAGGCCTCTTCCTTCCTCCTGGCCCCTCTCCAGCCTCCCTGGCATGGGTCTTCCTGAAGCAGATATCAGAAATCCCCTACTTGCAATCCAGGGGTTTATGCACGCTGAGAGCTGTACCCACCTGCAGATACCTGTTTGACACACAAATGCTCTCTGATTTGGATTCTCAGATGAACACTTCAAGGTTTTTCTGAGAACTTGGGTTGTAAGACACTAACTAAAAAAACCAGCCCCCGCCCCACCAAGTTCACGATTGCTATGGTTAAAACCCAGCTTATCCACCGCAGCTTGGAGGATCAGGTGTGTTTTTCTGTGCTTAAGCTCAACAGACTTCAGCAGCTTCAGATGTCTAAACCGGCATACTGCATCTGCAGCTGGCATACACGGGAAGATTAAACTGCACCACAACCGCTCACTGGAATATCCTTCCCTTTTCCGACTTCACAGTTCAGATTCATCAAGAAAACTGTTTCTGTGGCTACTTCATATCTGTCACACTTTGGGAAATGGATGCTTTGAAGTGCCGTACAATAGGCTGCCTGTAAACCAAACCCCTCCTTTTTCTCTGTAAAGACCCTCTCCTCAGCCAGCTTTCAGGAGCTCTCAGCTATGGACAGGGGCATTAAGTCAAAAGAACCACATGAAACTGGAGATAAAATAAACTGGGTTATGCTACCTCATAGTCCTTCACTTGAAGAAGCATCTTTACATAGACTTTTTTTTTTTACAGGAAAACAAACGAAGGAAGTTGCTGGCTTCAGCCCCTACATCCTTTCGGTCGTAACACAGCTCACAGCTGCAAAGTTTACACATGTTAACTTGGGATGCCACAGGCCAGCCATCAATGAGGTTGTCATCCTGATCTGAGGAAACACAATGTGCATACTGCAATTTTTTTTGCAACCCAATGTAAAAAAAATCCAATGATTTTACTGCAAGTGAAGCGTTTTGCTGAGATAATTCAAAGCATACTATATTTCACCAGTTAACTATTCCATCTACAGCCAATCACAAAAGCCAGCAACACTGGAGCCATATTCTGTCAAAAAGGTGCAGCTCCGTAAAATCTTAATTCTTTTGCAAAATGGTACCACTTTCTTTGTTGAGGGGACGGGGGATATTAAAGAAAGCAAGATGAAGGGACAGTTCTGGCAATATCAAAATGGCTTTTTTTCATGTTTTCTGAATGGATTTTTGGGGGCTTTCCATTAAAAAGTACTTATTGTATTTTTTACTTTTAGACTATTTTAAAACATGAGATGAAGCAAATCAAAATGAAAATATTTTGGTTTTGTTAAAACATACACGTGTTGAGTGACCTGACTTGAAAATAAGACAAAATTTTACTTCAGGTGGAGTTTCAGTACATTGGAGTCTTCTTTCAACCTGGAACAAAATTATATTTTGAAATTTGAAATTTCACAGCACTGCATGAAGAAGGGTTTCCTTCTGGGCCTGACTTTAATGCTGTCACTGCCTAAGGGATTCAGTCTTAGTTGAGTGGGGATTTTAAATTCTGATTTTAAAGCAACACAGAAGCACACACTGGGTTGGGGATAAGGATGTCTCTCATCACAGTAATGACAAAATTGATCTGAGATTCCCTCACCACGACTTCAGGTTAATAATTTCTTTTAGGCAGGACAAACTTAAAAGTCATGCTTCCAGCAAATTTCACATCCATGTCCTGAGAACAAGATAACAGACACCAGTGACAAATCTACTTGGTGCACATTTGAAACACAGCCCAATATACCAGACAGTGCCAATATTTGGAGCAAATATGCAAATGGGCATTTACCACTTTTGAGGCCTGATCCTGACTTTGTTTTTTTGCACGCAGAACTCCAAATGAATTCGACAAATGCATTATGAAGCCAGCAAAGTACTACCAAGCTGTCTTGATGGACCTTGCATGGAGAAAGAACTGCCCAAGCAAGTCTGACAAGCTTCTCGGAAACCATTGTCTTAGTCGCCTGTACTGTTATATAGTTGGATAAAAAAGGAAAAATCACCACAACAGAGGTGTTTGCTTTGGGGGTGAGCACTGGGGGTAGTGCTAAATTCAGCAGCCACAGCAGAACAAATAGAAACTGTGAGCTTTCCACCACATTAATGAAACTTCATTCAAAAGGTGGAGTGTAATGTTCTTCAAGATGGATAATTCACATAACTTGTGTGATTCAAACACTCATGTCTCCACACTGGCTCCACACCACCTAAGGATTTATGGTTTATTTCAGTTTTCATCGGATTGCTCATGAATGACCAACAACAAAAGAGCATGTGTGCATTTTTCTTTTTCACAGGTCCCTGTTAATGAGGACTCTGTTGCGTTAAGACAGTCAAGATTGTCTCTGGCAAAACGTGTTGAACCAAGGTGTTTGTGCCTGCATAAAATTAAGCCACAAGTAGAGCACTTATTTCTGACAGCAGATTTATAATAGGAAAATCCCAGCAGGAATGAAGAGTTAGAAACCCCTGTTGTAGGCTTTTTCATAAACTTCACCTTGATTTAGTATCTCAAACAAGTAGCAGGAAAGGCTAACAGCAGAGGTAATCCTATCATCTTTTCTCCAACAGCACCATTCCATCTTTTTGACTACCTCATGCTGCTAACATGAATTCAAATCATCTGTGTTTAAAGTTAAATGCAGTGATTGACAGATCTTTGTAGTCTCAGTCCATACTGAAGATTATTCTAGATACCTATCAGTTATTACTACAAGCCCTGTCTGATATCCAATACCTACAGGGAAAATTGTTTTTAACGGTGTAATGTCTGATCTATTTTGAAAGCTATTTTAAAGTAAGAAACTAATGATAACCAGGTGGCTAAAATCCAGACAGGTTTTTTTATGGGTTGATATTTGGGGGAGAAGGTGGAAGATAACAGCAGAACTCCGTTATACTGCAGTAACAACCATGATTCAGAGCAAAACACGGCCAAAAAAGAAGCATTTTGTTTTGATTCCATGACATCAATTTCTGTAAAAACACCTATTCTGATAACATAGGATACAGGAAAGTTTAGGGGTTTGCTCCTGGCTCTTTAGTGCAGACTCATGACAGTATATGCTGCTATGAAGTAATTGCTAGAAAACGGGGATGCTAGAAGAGAGCTCTGGGTGTACTACATCTCTTACTGTGGACACAAATGCAAAATGAAATAGTGAATGCAGTGGTCAGACCATCCACTGTGCTCAAGGGCCAGTAGTCCATAAAGGCAGAAGGATGTCCTCTTTAAATAATAACCCCTGAGCTCAGCTCTGCCAACCCCACTGCTATGATGCAGCTATAGCCTTGCTGTTTCTGATTACAGCATTACAGAATAGGCTGGCATTAGGCATAAGAAGATCAGCCAGTTGGGTAGGAAGGCACTCCAGTCAATGGCCCTGCACTCACAGGGATGAACGTGGAAGCACTGCCCTCTCACATGGGCAGCCCAGTAAAGGTGGAAGATGGAAAAGTGATAGCTGAGCAATGCCAGCTGGTGCTCATCTTCAGTTCCCTGAGCTGATCACTCCACTCTGAGGCCGGCTCTTCCCTGAGCCTGTTCCATCCTTCCCCACCACTCGGTTTTGCTGCTGAAAGATTTTCAATCAGTTCTGGCTAACAGCCTCATGCTCTCAGTGCTTTTCCCTACAGCACTGAAATGTAAAAGCAGGGAAAGAAGTACAAGAGAAGAAGTCTGGCACAAACAGCAGGCAGGACTTTGCCCTCAAACTCCACCACTTTTCAGAGCTCCTACTAACATGACTGAGATCACACCCAGATCTTTGTGAAACTTGACTAACTTTGTGCTCACAGTTAAATGAATCTGAAACTGTTAGACAAGGTTTTAACAGTGCTGCTCAGTTCAAGAAAGTCTTTCCTGGTTTTGTGATTGGGGTACGAGGAGCGAGCACAGCTAGTGTGTTTTGGCTGTAAATCGTGGTAGGAAAAGAATAAACAAAACTGGGGAATGGAGCTTGTGTGTCTTGGGTTAGATGGGATGATTTGGGCTGCTGAATTCCTAGTGGCTTTTTCAAGATTTAATTTATCCCTGGTTGTTACTCTGTGTGCTTAGCAATGAAAAAAGAAGTACAAAAGAGATGAAAATACTGACTTTATGAAGCCAAACTCAGCCCCCTAAAATCAAAGTCAGTAAAGGCATCAGTAAATGCATCAGTAGTTTGGCCAAATCGGAAAGTTACAAAGATGGGCAAATTCCACCAGCAGAATGACAGCTAAAAATAAACTCACACGGAAACGTGCACGGAAGTTCATTTTTTCATGCACTGGGCAAATAAAATCCGATCGGTTTTTGCATTCTCAGTATTACCCCATTACATTACATGGGAGCCTGAAAGAAGACGATGATTTAAATAAAAAGATCCTCCCCTGTTTGTCAAGTTGTCATTTTTCCATCTGCAAATAATGAAACATAAACTACTCTGAAAGGGAGAGAGATGGAAGGGAATGTGTTCCATGGATCTGTGGAGAACCACATAGAAACATATACAGAAAAAGAAGCTGCAGCACGGAGCACTTCCTGACCTCCTTTTGGCTACAAGTCTGAAAGAAGTCTCCAAGGCAAGAAGCATGAAAGAGCTTAAACAAGAAACCCTTCAGAAGTACAGCTCTTTGCTGCATGAATACCACAACACAGGGAAAATCTGCTGTGTAGGAGTACAGTCCTCCCACTTGAAAAGAGCTGGTAATGCCATCATGTCACGGAAAGATTTTCTTCATGGCTTTTGTGCATTGAAGGCATTAGCAAAGTGGGAAAAGTGCGAGCTGACAATTGTGCGAAAAGAAGGGTTTCTTAATTACATTGCAAAGCATGTCTCATTTAAACATGCAGCAGAATTAATGTTAAAAATACATGTCTTCCCATATAAAAGGATGCAAAATCAGTGCAGGTTAACCTAGCAGATAGTGCGCTCCAGAGGTCTTTACAAATATTAAGGAGATAAGCTTCATCAACAGCACATAAATATTACTACTACCCCAACTCCCTCCTGTAGTGTTTGCTGTAGCAGTACTCACAGGCCCCCTGTATTACCTTCAGCTGGACCTTCATACAAGTCAGTCCCTGCCTCAGCATTTGGCCTAATGCTTTGTCTGTCCTGTCTGTTCATCATTTCCCACTTCACAAATCCCCAGTTCAGGATGTGTTGACCCCTGAGACTTGAGCTCAGATCACTGTCTTGCTGTGTTCTCCCACCCAACTGAGTTTCTTCACAGCTGGCTCCCAGTTGGGCCAGACTGCAAGTCAGGCAAACAAGGAGCATCAAGGCACTCAGCCTTGAGCAGAGGCTCAACTGTGAACCCTCATGACAACAGAAAGACATAACCCAAGTGTCAGAGCTGAGACTGAAACCAGGGCTCTGTATTTTGATCTGATACCTTACACAAAAGGCTGTGTAAGTGACCGAATCGAAGTCTTTAGCACCAGGAATGTAAGATCAGCTGGGTTTTGAACCAGTACCACTGCCTGAAGACTACACCAGGATGATGGCAGCTTTGCTGTTACTGCCAAACTTCCTGGGTATGCTGAATATGAACATGCTTATTCATACTATTTCCTTTTGTTACATGTTGGTGAATAGCAGCCTTCATCTCTATGCATGTCATTTTTCTCGTTTCAACTGGTATATCAGTCACCTTGCTGAGCCTGCCTAACACTGCAAGGACCAAAGAATATTCTATACAAATTAGTGACACAGACCACTTGTAGAGTACAAAATCCTTACATGAAATAAATACCAGAGATACACTTCCCTCCCTGTCCTGCTTATGGAATTCAGAATTAAAGGCCAGACTTGCTTTCCTTCCCTGACCTTGGAAAACTCTAAATAGGATTATTCTCTCTCTGCCTACTGATCCTTCAAATGGCATTTTCTTCCACTAACATGCTTTTTAATTCAGGAAGCTTTTTTTTCTTTTCTTTCATTTGCCTTGGAAGTCCACTGTAACACATATAAAGCATGGGCTCTGGCTCTTGTGATATGTTTGTACAAGGTCTAATGTGCATGTGCAAGCATACACATGCACATTCAAACAGACAGTGCTAACATGCACTGGTGCAGCTCAGCACTTCACCTTGCTTTGGGCTATGCTTTAATAGAACAGGCATCGGGGCCTTGAAGCATAGCAGTAACGAGCTGTTCCAAACATGCTTTGTGTTTTGTTTTCAGAGGAGGTGTGGTGGGGGCACAAGGGATACTTAATCATAAAAATGCTGAATATTTAAGCCCTTTCCCCCTTCCACCACCCCATTTAAATCAGCAGTGCAGTTGGAATGAAATACAACTCGGCTTTCAAACATTTTCGTATTTAATTCAATTTACTTCTAGATTGATAGCTAAATTCAAAACAGATTTTACCCCTTTTCTCCTGGATGGGGAAATAGAGATGACCACGTTCCCTTTGAACTCAGTTTAGAATGTTTCTGTTTTTACCTATTAACTAAAAACAAACAAACAAAAGAAAGCAATTATTAAAGTGGTCCGTAATCTATTTCCAGTAGAGGATTGCAATGAAATGGGGTGAAGAGCTGAGTTTCTCTCTCCAAGCCTAAGGGACAGGTGTTTCCAGTAGCTGACACATGGGTTGGCTGTCTCAGAAAAAGGACAAGATCTTGAATTAGTCTTTTATTTTTAGAAGCAAGCTTTCTCTACAAAAGTTTAGGTGCATCTGTGAAGGACTTTGGGTGGTAGGAACCGTGATTTTGGGGGTAGATGGCTCCAAGAGCCACCCACACATGTGGGGAGAAGAAGCCATGGGTGTAGATCACCAGAGGTCAGACTGAGAGGTGAAACTACCCAGCCATCATGTGTATTGTACCAGTTGACTTCTGGGAGGAATGACACCAAAGTACTAGTCGATCACCTATTTTGGCAAAGACATCAGTAAAGGGGAATGGAAACTGATAACAAAATCACAATTTCCACTGATGTAAATGATAAAATCCACCAGCTAGGCATTTCTAACACTCTAAACTGGGAATATTGAGACTTTTTTGGAGTGATCCTTCAGCAGAATGGAAGAATTAAAAGGTTGTGGACACAGGGCACACAGTTCACTTGAGGAAAAGCACTGCCTCAGCCCAGCCCCGACTGAACCCATGCTGCCAACAGCTCTGTTCTTAACCAGAGATGTTTGATCTCCACAGATGCCAATCTTGCCACTTTCATAAACATTCATTGCATTTTAATGCTCTTTTTTATTTTTTTAAGTCTGGTTTTGGTGACTATCCCAGAGTTCAGATGTCTCTCCAAAATTTAGAGGACTTCATTCCAACATCTGTTTTTTTTCTGAAACTACACTGGAAATTTCACAAGAAAATCTTTTCACTTTCAAATCTCCTCCTCATTCAGGTTTCATCCAGGTCAGAAACAATATTTTGTAGCTTGCTTACATTTTTTTTCAGGTGTTCGCTCAAGCCCAAAGGGCAGTAGAGGAAAATGATGAGGAGATGACCTCCAGAGGTCCCTTCCAGCCTTGACCATTCTGTGATTCTGTGAAAACTGACTAAAAATGAAGTTAACTGGGTCTTCAAAAATACAAGTTGTTTGAATTTGGACAGAATATTAATCTGTGGGATTTTTTTATTTGAACATTCCTATTGCCAGCACATACTAATAAAATGCTAACTGCATTTCTGAACAAACAACTACCCTCACAGTGTTTGTAGCTGAGGTCTCTGTCTTGTCCTTTTTGATAGCCTAAGACCAACGTCCTCTCACTGGAGTTGCAGTTATCTGTATCTAGTAGGAAGAGAGTGGAAAGGGCTGTTCTTTTGCTTCTATAATTCTTCCAGAGCCTACAATAATGAAACACATCTAGAACCTCCTTCTACACTTCATTTCCATTCAGAGGCCTACTTCACACATGACAAGCACAGCTCTATTTCACACACCTCTCATAATTTCAGTGAGTTCAGGCACAATGCCAGCCCTGCTTCTGAAGGACTCAGCTCACGCTCAGTCCTCCTCTGATGTTTAAAAGGGCCCAGCCTCCCTTTAGAAGTACTTTACAATTCAAAAATGAGGGTGAACTGTTTTCTGTTCGGAAAACTTTGCTCTGGCCTTGCTAGCAGACCCAGACTTTCCATGTGTACAGGAATGCAATAAACACAGGGAGAAAAAGATCTGTGAGGAAAATCATTTAGAAATCAAAGAGTTATAATATACCACTTAAAGTATTTTGTGGATTGAATTACTGAATAATAATGAAAGATGAGAGATTAATGGCAACCTGGTCCAAAGCCCTCTATTTATACCCAGGCCAAATAAAATGGTAGGCAGGTGCACTGTATCCGTGACTCGATAGAGGACTTCTGTCTGCCCCTCACTTTTCAATCCCATTGAAGTTATTAAACATGCTTTTGTAAAAAGACAAAAAATATTTCCCAGAGTTAATAACAAATATATTTTATCTTTAGTATCTACCTCCATCAATTACATTTTTTGGCAGTACTATAAAACAACGCAGGTCAAAAAAATCTTGATCCATTCTAAGCAGAGTTCCCTCCAAAATTACTTTCATCTTTGTTTAGAGGAAATCCAGACAGACTACTAAAATATCTTCTTTTCTTTCTTCCTGGCACTAACAATCATCTGAGATTTTTTTACTCTTTTAAGAATTTCAGGAATTTTTATTTTGTTCTCTGTTTTGCCACTGCAGCGCCATCACAAAATTGCCAGAACAGAAAACTCTAACGCAACAGCAAATCATTTCTAGAGAAAATAAAACATTTATTTCCTGCCTCCAAATAGTTTTTTTTTAAAGTTCATCCATAAATAAGGCCATGTTAATGCCTTCTATAGCTCCTGTTCCAATAGCTCTTCCACTCTAATACAACTTTTTGGTGCACGCTTGTACTTTGTTATGCTACTTGCTCTGTAACAAATAAAAAGCCTGAACAAACCAATTTTCTGGCAACAAGTTTGCTCATTTATAATGTCTTTTAAAAAGAAGGGGGAAAAAAGATGCTCTGTTAGAAATTTATGGCATCAGATACTTAATTTATTTCCTCTAAGTTAGGTTCTTTACGATAAAGAGCCATACCAAAGAGCATCAACAAAGATCAGAAGACTGAACATAACGGACTTTCTAAGCTAAATCTTAACAGAGCATTTATTGCAGTGTTCAAGTTATAAGGAAGAGTAAAAACTGGGGAAATGAATGATAGAAAGAAATGGTCTTGAGGAACTTGCACTTCTATGGATCAAATTCTGTCCAACGGCAAGAAGGAATTGCTAACTGAAAGCTGTTCACCAGAGTTGTCATGGTTTAACCCCAGCCAGTAACTAAGCACCACGCAGCCACTCACTCACTCCCCCGCCACCCAGCAGGATGGGGGAGAAAATCAGGAAAAGAAGTAAAATTTGTGGGTTGAGATAAGAACGGTTTAATACAGCAGAAAAGAAGACACTAATAATGATAATGATAACACTAATAAAATGACAATCGTAATAATAAAAGGTTTGGAATATTCAAGTGATGCACAATGCAATTGCTGACCACCCGCCAATCAATGCCCAGTTAGTCCCTGAGCAGCAATCCCCCAACCCCCCTCCCCCAGTTTATATACTAGATGTGACATCACTTGGTATGGTATACCCCGTTGGCCACTTTGGGTCAGCTGCCCTGACTGTGTTCCCTCCCAACTTCTTGTGCCCCTGCAGCCTTCTTGCTGGCTGGGCATCAGAAGCTGAAAAATCCTTGACTTTAGACTAAACATTACTTAGCAACAACTGAAAATGTCTGTGTGTTATCAACATTCTTCTCATACCTAGCTCAAAAACATAGCACTGTACCAGCTACTAGGAAGACAATTAACTCTATCCCAGCTGAAACCAGGACAAGAGTATACAAAGTAAGAAGGTGACCTTAGTCTAATGCCTAATAAATAAATACCAAAAGCATATACCAATCACAAGCTATATACTCAAGCATGACGATACCAGGATAGGCACAAAGAGTAGCAGAGGTTTAGCTAAAAATGGGGTTGTCAAAGAATTTTGCTGAAATAAAGCTTTTGGTACAAAAAGGGCATCATGTTCTGGCAACTGCAGGATACCTGTGATTTTGAAGTCTGCATGCAACATATTGTAGCGATTCACTTTGCAAGTGATATACAGGAAATGCAGCAGACATGACTGCAAAGTGAAGCCTTATAGAGAGGAACACAGTTTAAACCACTAAAAAGTGTGGGAGGAAAGGAAAGAATGGGAGCTTAGCTCTATAAGCCTTTTTTAGGCCAAACCCTAAAAAATCAACCGGAAAGGCTGAGTGCTCAGCACTTTGAGTAACCAGGCTATTTGTTTAAGTGCCTGTATACAGATTTATGAGCCAAAGCTCCAGCTCTTTATAAATCCTTAAGCACAAAGGCAGAGGGTTAATATTTCAGAAGTGCTTAGTTCTTAATTACATTAAAAAAGATGAGGTGCAAATCTACATTGTAGAGAAGATTTTCAGAAGACATCAATACCAAACAACTCCCAGTATGGCCACCTTGAGGCTTGTAGAGAATCAATTTCAAAATCTGCTTATCTTAGACCTAAATAAGGCCTAAATGTATTTACAAACATGACCCTAGGACTCTATCCATAAAACAGTTAATTTCTGTGCCTACTACTATTGGATGCACTGTGTAAGACTTGACCCATCTCTGAGGCCTTAGCTCTGCCCCTTCACCTCTAGTGAATTTTGCTAACAGACGGTGTTTTTACAATTCTTATTTCACTGCAAAACTGCCATTGCTATGTGAGGGCAGGAAGGCCTGCAGAAGACATTGGGTGCATCAGAGGTGCCCTGGATGGATTGCTGCTCCCCAGACCTGCCACTTGTCCACCAGACCACCCTTTCTGCGTGAATCTGTGGTCTTCAGCACATCCCCAAATCAGGGCCAAGTTCAAAACGTGCAGTGCTGCTCGCATGGCACATCTGATAAGAGACCGTATGACCATTTTCCTAAAGACCACTGCTTTCTAAACAAATATGCCGCTGCAAGAAATCTTGAGGAGAGGGGTGGAGAAAGGAACTGAGGGGAAAAAAAAAAAGATGAGGGGAATTGACTAAAACCAACCTAAGGAATATTTTTCTTATTCCAGCATGAAATGTTGACAGAATTAAATGTGGGATTAAAAAAACCAACCTTCTAACGCACAGTTTCATGTTACCTCCGCAAGAGTTTTGATTCCACTTATGAGACTTCCCGAATGAAAACGCTGGCTGTGTGCCTGCCTCAAAAATACATTTTTTCCTCAGCAGAGTGGATTTGCCAGTTGTCAATGCCATTTCTTTGCTAGCCAGCAAAATATGTTCGTACTCACAGCAGGCAATTACCATTCTTTTCTCTATTGGTAAGGGGCATGACTTCACTCCTAGGCCTAAGATCCCTGGATCCTTTCCTTGTTGCACAGTCTAGTTAGCCAGCATAATTAACCCTTAAAGCAAATGGAACAATTATTTCCTTTCTTTTTAAAGTGAGTTTAAATGGTTTCATCCGAGAATGGTTTTGTAAACAGGCGAATCTGTTTTACACATTTGCAGCCTGTTCCAAGGGGCATTGGTTGCTGGGAACGCCATCGGAGCTAAGCCACCTCGCACCACGGCTTGAAAACCGCGGTTACAGTCAGCTCTCTGAAAACAAAAACACCGGGGATTGGATCCAAAACTTCTTGAAGTTAATGGGAGCCTTTTAATTAGTTTCAGTGTCTTTGGGGAAGGCCCTTAGGGCAAATATTCCTTTATGAAACTTGTTCTCCAACTCATGGGGCCGGGAGGTGGTATTTTTCATGCATACACACAACAGTGCTGCAAATGCTCCCAAGCACTCTTATTACAAGCCCCAAACCATACTGGGAAAAAAAGAAAAAAAAGTAACAGGTCTCTAGAATATGAATCTGATCTGCTTTGTCTGATAAGAGCAAGAATATTCCAGTGAACACCAAATGCGATAGAGCTAATAGATCTGGGCACCTCACTCACAGCGAGCAGACAGGGCAAATTACTGTTAGGGTCCTGATCTGTGTGAGTAAAGCGTAACATGCTGACCACTGAAAGGTGCCACAGTTAAAAAAAAAAAAAAAAGTCAGGGTCCTTATATAAAGCAGTTGTGAATTCAGCTGTATAAACCAGCTGCTTAAAAATGCTGTGCGCAGAGATTTGCTATGATCAGTTAGATCTTCCATAGCACAGCTGGGAAGTTTGGGGCTGAACCACTAGACATACACATTCTTTTCTAGAGTGCAAGGATTACATCTTTCCTTGTCAGACAAAAGCACAATCTTTTATTTCTGCTACTGTGCAGCACTCATGCCAGAGCCATCATTGTGCTAGAGAAAAAAAGACAGACCTTGGTCACATACCAATATTCATGTAACACAGTTCCTTGCTCAAAGGAGCAACATTAACAGCTTTACCCCATGTTTACACCACAAAAAATGGGATCAGAATGTGCACCACAGTACGTGGGGTGCAACTTTCCAGCCCAAATATGGTCCTGAACTGGAGTTATGTAGAACAACCTGTCTGTACCAGAAAATGCAGACAGCTTCTTAAGGGTTACATTTCCTTTTTACATACTTCTACATCAAAACCATATTGCAGCATAGCCCAGGATTCAAACATATCCTACAAAAACAGGCAGCATAACTCTGATATTGAACTCCAGCCCAGTTTTAATTGACTGCCAGCTCTCAGCCACTTCCTAAAGCTCCAGATAGCCAATACCAATGTTGTAATTTCTAAATGTGTGCTTCTCTCAGCTGGAGACCAAATCTAAGAGCTTCAGCTTGCCTTCTGAAATATAAACATGATATCTTAACTCACACAATAGACCCCCACCTTCAACACCTTTCTGAAGGGGGCAAAAAAAATTAAGGAGGGTGGCAGGCAGGTAGTCGCTTATTAAGAGGATATCCCTGAAGTATAAACAACACAATGTTTTCATCATTCATTGACAAATAATTTACAGTGCTGCTGGTGAAATCCCTTAGAAACCTCTTCAGGCACTGGCAACAGGGTAGACTGATAAGTATTTTTAATTAATGCCACGGTGATCATGTGTTCCATATACTTAGGATGGTATTTTCACGTCAATAGTTAATAACAAAAATGGCTTTCAGTGCATGCTACAGTTCCCAAAAGCATGAGTCTACAAAACTCAGAGACAGCAGTCTTGGGCAAGAGAAATGTTTAATCATGGGAATTTAGGTGAACACTACACACTGTACATCACTATGGCCAGGACTGGCAGACAGTATACAGACGTTTTGTCCTAGCTAGGTGTCTAAGAGCAGCCTCACTAACATTTCTAGGCTTACCATGCCAGACAGTGTTGATGGAGCAAGTCAGTTGATGAAGTAAACTGGGGGGGCTCACGAGTCCCTACCTTCTTCAAATGTTACTCCCCATTTTGAATGTCCGTATTTTCCCAGTTCTGCTGTACTCACTATTGCCTCCAAACACCTTCTGAGAAAACACTTCCTCTGCAGAACCTTTGCAAAGAAACTGTCGATGACATCCTGTCCCTTCCTTTCAAGTTTTTCTGTTCAAGAAGAAATTTTTACACAGATGCTAGGGATTAAAACAGCTATGCTGAGGTCTGGAGGGCCCTCAGCTTGACAGCAGTAGCCCACAACAAGAAGCAATGCTAGTTTTGTTTATTTATAGCATTGGTTGAAAGGTTTCAAAAGTGCAGTGAAAAACATAATGTCACTTCCTGAAGCAGGCATAAAGACATATATAAACATGTCCTCCAGCCAGCCAGAGAATGCGGTTTTGGTAGCAGTGAGGAGGTTGCCTCTGTCACTCTAGGAAACACACTTAAACGAAAGCTGAGTTCCAGTCCCAGCTCCCAGTGTAAGGGGAGGGGTGATTTAGCAATTATTTCTCTTGTTCATTATAGCATCTTGTGCCTGCAAAGCTTTCAGAATATTGGCACTATCCCAAAATATCTCCAGCGCTGATACATCACAAAGCACCAGAGTGCAATGATGCATCACCACCTCCCCACACAGCAACATGACATGAACATCACTAAAGAACAAGACAGTGACTTTATCACTGAGTAATTTAATTGATGACTTGAGCTCTAAATAGCCACTTCCCTTCACCTTCTTAGCTGCATCCCTCTTTATAAAGATGTCATCCACACTAAACTAGCACTTACTGTTGTGATACTGATTGATGCTTCATGGCAGCAAGTAACAGGAAAGAGCTCTAGTGAAAGTTCATTAACTTTAAGCTAATGCATTTCATGATAAACAACAAAATGATTCACTAGGGGAGAGAGAACATCTTTGATTAACAGGAGATGATCTGTAAAACATCAGGAATGCCCAAAAGCCGGATGGAGCAAAAGGTGAAACAGAGGAAGATGGAGGAAGCTGGAAGCTAGAATGGGAGAGACTACTGTCTCTGAGCACAGGACTGGCAACACAGAAAAACCAAGATGTAAGTTCCCTAAGTGTTTCTTAGACAAAGTAGGATCTCTGTCCCAACGGATGCCTAGGTTGTTCATTTATTTTACTCTTTTTGAGGAAAAAATATATGGAGAAGCTGAAGAACTGGATATGAAACCATGTCAGTTTATGACTATTTCACATATCATGACTCTAATGGTCTTTGTTGGTCAACAGCAGTTTCAAGATAACTCAAGTGATCAGGTTTCTGCTTGGATTGCAGAGAAGCTGTGAACCCACCTCACAGTTACACCAAACTCCATGGCTGTATTGGAGGTAGGCCAGAGGTTTCTCCATGAGTGCGTACAGTGATGGAGCTACTCGTGTGTCTCTGGCTTTCCCACCCAGCCCCTTCTCCTTTCTACTCCAAAACTTCTTTCTCTACTCATGCCTTGGACCCACTTTGTCCATTTGTGAGTATATTCTCTACATCCTGCACTCAAACACTTGGTCAAAAGATTCCAGGGGAGGTCAGGAAAGAAACCAAACTTGTAACCCTCTCTATATTTCTAGGTATCATTGCATAACAAGACTAAGGTCTCTTAAATCTCCTGGAGTACAGGAATGCAGGTAAACATCCACAGAGCAGCTCAGAACTGCACAGGCTTCTAAAATTCCTCCAAATTTCTTCATTCAGTCTCTAAACAGAGTAGGGATGTGGAACATGTCGGTACTTGAAGCTTAGAACTAGCACTTGGTTAATTATATAGCTGATTATGTAGGACTCTGTTGGCTGACTTACACACAAAAGCTTGGGCATTTCAGTAAAAAAAAGTAAAATAAATAGAAAGACCTACTGCCACAACGTGGCAGGAGCTAGGAATGATGAGAAACAAGGTCCTCTGGCTTCATGTGTGGCATTTACAATATGGAAAACTCAATGCCACACATGAAGTACAGTAAAAGTAACAGAAACAACAAAGTAGCTCTTGGTTTCCTTATTTAAACACTTCAACTACAGCTGGAAGCTTCCCTTCTGCAAAAGCAACTCAGTCAGCGCAAGCCCTCTGAACTTTTTCACCCAAGTTGCCTTGTAGAAAAAAATACAGTTTCTTGCTTCTCAATAACGGAATTTTTAAAAGTACGTGTGTATATTTAGTGAGGTTGTTGAATTACGGAAACCAGAGCTACACCCGGCAGATACTCCTTAAAAAAATAAAAGCCTTTTGTGCATTTTGATTGGGATGACTGCTAAAAATACTCCAATGCAGCTGTTTAATTTGCTATAGCTCAAATGCTAGTTTTATACTTTTAATTGCTACTATACAAAATTCTTTGATTGCATTTGATGAAATTAAGATTTTCAGCATTTAATGATTAAACCTGAGGAAAAAAATGCAACCACATGCTAGTTAAAATGTAAATTGTCTGTGCTGGGAAACCTAGGTAAATCTTTTCAGATAGTCGACACAGATCTAGTTATACTAGCTTGTTAAACTGCTCAAAACCTGTTCATTCCACAGTCTCCTAAGGGTCAAAAAAGGTGTTCTCTTAGTAGAAAACCTAGATACCACTGCAGTCACATAAGTTTTGCACTTATTTCTGAGGATAAAATATGTCCCTGTAACAGCAAATGTCACATTTTCAAAGACCTAAAGTAGCCTGGTGTAGACACATATAATTTTATTGGTGCATTTTTTACACACTGTCCCTCAGGCATGCAAACACTGGGATTCACATGGACAAAACCTATACACTGGGAGTGTGCAAATACACATGTGTATAAATAAGAGAGATGTTTACAAGAGCACACAGAGCTTAGTGGTTGAGGTATTTTGCTATGCATAGAGACACAGGTTTTGCGTTCTTCTGGACTGATGCCGAAAGCCACCCACAATTAACCACATGTTCTTTTGTGTGTTGTACCTTGACCATGTTAACGTGATGGCCCGCTGGGGAGAGAGCAGAGTTTCCACCTTAGAATATCAGAGCCCTCAATGTATGATCACTGTTCAACCCCTCTTTCCTTGTAAAATGTGCATGCCACAGCCCTTCTCTCTCTAAATTTTGGAGTGCTCCAGATTGTTTAGTCTTACTGTAAAGCTGCCGTAAGGGCCATGCACTTCATCTGATGTGATTCCTCTATCTGGGATAGGTGACTGTTGTGTCAACATCTGGGGTAATGAGGCTGATGTTCAGATTATCCTCTAGAAACTCAAGTACATCACCCCAGCCAGCATTACTCAAGCATAGCTCTGGCAACAAACTAAATATATATTGTTCTTTTAAACAAGACCAAGCCATATGAAAGGAAAGCTGAAGTGCCGGGATAAAAATACAGTGGGTGTTATTAGAAGCACGTACCACAGGAGCGTTTGTTCTCACAAACTTTTTAAGAAATACTGCAACGACTATAGCATGCTGATATCTATTACAGAATCTGAGTCTTCATGTAACTGCACCACAAGTACTGGACGCTGCTGCTAAATAAAAATTGTGCACCTACTTCACAAGCTGCACAGGGACAGCAGGAATTTAACAGAATTCTCTGCTCCTATGCATATATGCAGTAATCTGTACTTAATTCAGACACGCCATTTTTTTTCTTACGCTTTTACATTTTTACCTAGTAATTATATTACAAAGGCACGCAGGCAAAGGACAAGCACACAAAGCACACTCTCTTTCCATTTTCTTCCTCCCTGCAGAAAATGCCAGGATTTGAGACGATCTCTCTGACTGATTCTTACAGTACTCAATTCTATCTTCATTTAGCAATCTAGTATATTTTGCACCTTCAGATTTTTAATTAAATATTTTAAGTCACGCACCATTGATTATGCCTCCTGAGCACTATACACTTTGTTCTAGTGTAATGAACTCTTGCCATACATATATACAATAACACTGCAAAAGGTTTATAAGTCAATTCTTACAGTACCCCAAATGAAAGCAGCATGAAATCCCACCTTCATGTCAGTTGTGCACCTCCCACAGTAAAAATGGCATGTACATGTATGCGTCTGGGTTTTTTTGGTTTGGGTTTTTTGTTTGTTTGTTTGTTCTGTTTTGGTTTGGTTTTTTTAGGATAGGCAACAAAGGAAAACATGTTGCATTAATGGGGTGCAGAAAGAACTGGACTAGTTTTCTAGGAGGTGCTGTCACAAAGACTCAGAGCAAGACTGGGGTCAGAACAGAGACATGTAAACTCTGTCTCTGGCAAGGAGTTGATCATGGTATGACTATATGACGTATTACTAAGGGTAGGCAGGGGTAAGTGTGGGACAAGAGTTCCTGTGTCTGCCCAAATTCCCTGTGCAGCCACATGACCACATGATCCATGCTGCAACGTGTGCTTGTGTAAGAGCCAGAACATGGAAGAGGTGAAGCCTGAGCTCCCATAACCCTGTAACATAGCTGCCCTAGATAAGTCCCATGGTGCACAATATGGATAGCGGGAGCACAGGTCAGGGAGAGCACTCTGCTTTGTAGCTCAGTCCCTGCCCCGCATGCCTACAAACGGCACAGATGTAGCCAGAGTTGTTTCAGAGAAGTCTCACGCCTTCTTTGCATTGCTTTCCCTGCTATACAGCATATAGGAAAAATCTTGACTTGCCTGAATGTGTAGCCATGGCTAGAGTATTTTTAGGAAATCACACAAGAAATATTTCCCCTATATGTTAATGGAAATGGCGCCCACATTAGGCAGTACAGACCCTCACATTGATTTCGCTGCATTCCCTGGCACTGATGCATTTAGGTCCTTAAAAGCTCATCATGACTTAAGTCAGTCCACTCCTATCCTGCTAAATATATGGTTGCAAAAGTTAAACAAATGTCATTAAGAAAGCTGTGATCTTCCCTCAGTCATCTCAGGCATTTGCTAAATCTGCCCTTTTCCATGGTGTTTTCTGTGATCATTATGATGCCTGCAGCTCCAACAGAGGTAGTAACAACAGGAGCACTTGTTTATACAAGCCACAAAGAGCTGTCTACATTTGAGTACTGTTCTCTTTTGATCTCACACACACTCAGTTTTACCTATTGAGTCCATCTTTTTAACTATGGCCACTTTTCCCATCATTTCCAGATATCTCAACTCATTAGCATTAAAACAAAATTTCTTCTGATAGACTGATTTTTTTTTTTTGTGCCAATAAATACAGAAAAATTTCATGTTTCTAGTTTCATGTTTCATGTTTGTAGTTAAATAATTAAGATTGTATTAATGGCACAGGCTTGCTTTTATGACAGACAATATTTTTTGATACAAAGCCAAAATAATCTGGAGAGATCCTCTCTCATTACACAAAAGTCTGAAAACAAGCCAAACTGTAAAATGGACTGTGGAACCTAGGAAGATAGAGACCATCTTTTTGTTTATTGATTTTTACCAGAAATAAAGATTGAGAACTATTCCAATGTTTTCTCCTAGTCTTTGCATTAAAGATAGAGGTTTATTCAAATTATAGTGAACAGCAAAACCCATCCACTCTGAGGCATGACTCATGTTTTTTTCTTTTGAACTCCCAGCCCAAAAGCAGCATGCGTGGTAGAAGGCATGGGTTCATTTGCCAACGCACGACATTTTTCATGCTGTCACAATACATCTTGTGCCAGCTAATCAGCCAGCCAAGAGTGGCACCCACCAGCTGTAAAGGACGCTCATCACCTCCATTCCCAGTTGTTGGGAATGTGCCATGTAGAGAAGTTTGGACACACAGAGAAATGCTGTTTCTAATGTAAAAAAGCAAACAAAAAACAAACCCTTATGACAACATTGTAAAAGATAATACAGCAGTGTCACAGAGCCTTTCAGAAACAATTCATTAAACTACTTTAAATACTCTTATGCAAGCTCTGGCATGAAAATACTGCAAAGTCTGTATAACCAAAGCAAAAGGCGATGAAAGATCCTGTACAACCTCAATTCCCCCTCCTTATTCTTCCCGCAATACTGAAGTTGCCAGGGTTTCACAGACATTTTGAGATCATAACACAGGGTCAGAGGATAACTGGTAAGGTCAGCTGGAA
Organism: Pandion haliaetus; assembly: GCA_013401275.1. Lineage (NCBI taxonomy): Eukaryota > Metazoa > Chordata > Aves > Accipitriformes > Pandionidae > Pandion > Pandion haliaetus. The sequence continues at coordinate 27,686 of VYZV01021969.1, read as the reverse complement.
ATGGGGGAATATAAACACTTTTTTTTGGACCTTCATGAATGGGACTCTCAGAATAGGAACTTCAGGCTGAAAGAAAAATGAGATAAACTGACTCCATTGCTGTCCTATACTGTACTTCTGGCTCGGGGTTCAGTGCCTTCTACATGACTCAAAGTTGTTTTACCTGCTGATTTTGTGAGTGCCACTCCAGAAAAGTCAGTGGTAAAGAGACAGAAGTTCTAACCCAGAAAGAATAATTTTATATTAAGGAATAGTAAAAAGAAAAGATATTCAGGAGGTTTTAAGCAGACCAACAACTACTGATTTTATTTTTCATTTCATCATAAGAGAGCAGCACACTCTACTGGCTGTTTCCCTGCAGTTTTCTAGATAAACCCCTACGCATTATTACTGTAAATCAGTATCTTCTTCTGTTCCACTGATACAATCAGAGACAATATAGTCTAGCTGGAAAAAAGAAAACTGAAAGACATGGATGGCAAGTCCCGCTTCTGCCACCGGCTCATGTTACTCAAGGCAAATGACTTGACTTGCAGCACTGCAGTTTCCATGTTGAAAGAGTAAGGAGAAGGACACCAATCATTGCAAAGCACACAGATGCTCACAGTTTAAAGGCACAGACAGAGTACTAGTACTGTTGTTACTATATTAAAAATGAAAATACAATGGTAGAGGTTTACATTTCGTCTTTTATACCGGCCCAGTCATTCAAGATTATTCCACATTTTAGCACAGTCTCAGGAGAATGCATGTCTGTATACTTATCACAATGTTCGTGGTTACACATTTTCTGTTCTTTAGTTTTGTGTCTCTGCAAATACACGATTTTGCCTGGAAAGTATATAACTGATGGAATTGAAGACTGCTATTTTGCTGATTTTGCATGGAGTACATTACAAAGAGATGTCATTCATTCTCATGAAAAGTCCATCTCAAAGGCATGCCAAGTTGTGTGTTAGACCACAAGAAACAGTTAAACTGGTGCTCCAGTGTTGTGTGAGGTTTCTGCTGTTAGCACCCAGTACACAGAATCCAGTTTCACATAACTGATTGGTTTAACGTGTTTTTCCTTTCAAAATATACCGACTCAGTACATTCCAAAAATGTTACTGTTAAAAAACCAACTTGCATACTTAAACTTCCCTGAATGTCATATACAGGGTACTCTTTTTTTCAGGTTAAAATAAATTAACCTATTAAAAGAAAAAAAAAAGAATCCCAGCCCCTAAAGCAAAAACACTAGTTTCACAAACAACTGTCAGTAGTCATTAGTGTACCGCAATAGTTTGAAACAAATCTGTAACTCTCGTTTTATGCAACTATTTGTAGTACTTCACTACTACAGACATCTTTGTTTCCTTATCACAGCTCTACACGAACTTCTCTATAATTCAAAGGAACTTAATCTTCATTCCCCAACTACAGCTTTGCATATGTACAGACTACTTGTAACACTATTAAAAGAAACTTCCTAGAGACATAGAATTGAGAAAAAAAGTAACAAAAAAACAGATCCTACAAATACTTTTGTTCATATTTACACAGAAACATTTTTATGAATAACCTATTTGTTTAGTATCAATTCACTTAACATGATTTTGCCTTTTTTTGCTTGCAGATAAAGAAATATAACCAAACTCTCACAGAGTCTACAAAAGAGACAACATGATTGCAAGATACTTCCAGGCTTTTATTCTACAGAGAAAGAGACAATTCCCTGTGGTCACTGAAAGTCAAACTGGCTCTTATGTGCAGCTGCAATTTTTAGTTTATCTGAAAACAAATCAATACTGTCTCCACAAAACTCTAACTCTTTATAATGGCACTAAACTGAACTCCTCTTTATCAAGTTCTCAACAGAATTTCAAGTTTATTTGTCTATGTTTACAAGACATTACATTCAACCAATTGCACCTATGAATAGAGTACCCAGTTCTTTTATCTGGGAAACCGAACAAGAGCTTGCTTCATGAAACTACTTCACTGTGTACAAAAGAATACATGATCATATACAGTGTCACAGGAAAACTGGCAAGAGTTTTCAGAGAATGGCATCTTTGGGGTAGCTGACACATTTCACACACTTCTGTCTGTCTCACAGCTAAGGAGGGATGAAATTTACCCCTGTAAGAGAAGCTAATTCCTTCTGGTATAATTCAACCAGTCAGACTTCAGTTCCTTTGTCCTTAGGGCTTTCTTCAAAACCTTTTGAAGTGAATAGAAAGTCTTCCCCTGACTGCAGTAACTTTGGCTCAGATCCTAAACCATGCTCCTCTACCTTTCACTCACCCTTATGCCTTCCCTCTTTCCCAAACCTTGGAATCAGTGTGCATGTTTCATGGCTTAGAGGAGCCTCAGCGCTGCTCTAAATTACTTTAGCTAATATTATCTCCCAAAGAACTATCTGGGGGTAATACAGCATCAGTCTATTGTACCTTCTCCTCTGGTCTATCTCCATAATGGGCTCAGAATAATGGTTGGCTTGAGACAGCTAAGATTTTTAGTGTGCCAAAGGAATTAATATCCAGAAACTAATTCAGCTGTTTTTATTTTACTGGCAGAAAATAAAGCCAGGTTCTAGCTGGAAACAACTACAATTCATCGCAGAAAACAACTTTCTCCCAGCCCTGCATTCCTTCCCAGCAAAGGGGACATACTCAGAGCTGGGCTCTGGGAGCCCTTCACTGCAGGGGAGTGTGCATGGCGTAAGGCTCTCTGCATCCCAATGGCACCAATAAACAGAACAGACACTTATAAATATAATAGTAAGGGTTGGATGCGCAAGGACTCTCCTTTTATATGGCAATTACAATCAGCCTAAATTTACAAAGGTAGAATTCACAGTGCCCATTACATGTGTTTTAAGTGTCTCTAAATCTGGCCGAGTCCTAGCAGGATGCCATCCAGAACCCTGAGTTCCTCTCAGAGAGGTACTGTCTTTCTCTTTTTTCTTCTGTAATCTGCATCTCCATGGTACTCTAGCAGCTATGCATTATTCAGTAGAGCATTGAGTAGTGTGAGTGACATCTGTGGGTCCTTTTTCCCTTCATATTCTCACCAGAATTATATTTCATTGTTATCAGGCCCAATGTAATGGTCAGATGGTACAGACCGTTGGCAGAGCCACTTGCCAGAAACAGCTCTCCCATGTCAAGTATGTGTGTCAAAGCCACTTGACAATAGAAGCATTTCCTGAAATCACATTGCACCTCACTGTTAGTGAAATTAAGGTACGTCCTGTAGGTCTAAATGAGCAACACAAAGGAGCTGACTGCTGAACTCCATAAAAATGCAGTCAATGCTATGACTGAGGGTCTAACAACAGAAAAACCAGGATAAAATAGTACAGAAAGTTTATAAAGAATAGGGGTAATGTGATATGGATCAAATGTGTTCAGTTTTCACATCTAGAGAAAAATTATCTTCGTTAATTTATCAATGTCTTTTTCATATCCAGAAGAAGTGTGTAACTTTCCAGTAAAATAAGAAGTGTAGAGCAGTTGAAAGAAAGATTTTACATTTAGTTCAGTACTGCAGAGAATACAATGTGCAAAAATATCATTCTCCAAAGCAGAACCAAAAGGGTATAATACAGATGATCAATCCATAAAGCTATACAACCACCAAAGCCACTGTCTTTTTTTTGCTAGATCCTGCACACTAATTTCCTTCTTTTCTTCTAATTGCAGTAATAATATTGCATGGGTCCATTTTACTTACTTACCTCCTTTAGGATAATGTGACAGTCTACCAACCTGTCTGCATGCTTATACCTTTTCCGTTCTAATTAATGGATTGCCTGAAAAATGAGAAGCTATGTGGGCTCTGCATTATTTGTACCTTTTACTGTTTCTTTACCCATTTTTTTCAAATAACTTTTTGTGTAATCACTGAGTGAAATTCTGGAATACACAGTCACAAAATTCCCCTTTAGGACTTTAAAAAACATGCCAATGTAGAGAAGAAATCTAAGTATGACATCAGATCATCATCAAACACACACAAACATATTCCTCTAAAATAGATTCAGAATTACTTGTTAATAACTGTCTAAAACGTGTGGAGTTATTTCTGTCTTATGACCTAGTATTTTTTGAAAGCTTGATGAAACATAAGTACAGCAAAAGAGAAATGTTGCTACAACCTGCAATTGTATGAAATAGGAAGTAATCAAGAGGCTATCTAGCATTACTTGCATCATCTAAATGTGGAAGAAAACTTTGGCCACCGGAAACTGATTATTAAGCAAATAGTCAGCTGCATGGATATGTTCCTTCTCTTTCCCAAAGCATCTTTCAAACACTTTGCCTGCTGTGGAGCCTGTCAGACTTGATTGTGTTGGGGGGCCAAGGACCACTGCCGTGTTCTCCACAGTTGCTGCCTACTGATATGGGGTGGGTCTGCTTCTGCCTAAATTTAGCCCAGTTTAAGCAAGCTATCTGAGCTCTCCATGTGGTCAAAAGGCTGAAATAGGCATCTCCTGAAGGCAGCTCACCCCACCTTAGATTGTTATGTTGCTGCTCTCTAGACGTGTCCCTGACTATACAGGCAACCCCAGCAACTAACATAAACAAGGCACTTCATAGCGAGCTGGATAAGACAGATGCTGTGTTCAGTGATCAGGCTGCAGCTGGGGTCTTCAAAGGGGCTGGCTCAAAGACCAATACACACAGCATCCCTTGAAGTCTTCACCAGGAGCACTCAGGAAAACGTTAGGAGAGTACCTTTGTGTCACTAACCACTGACCTGTTGAATACTCCCTGCTGGGCATCATAATTCTTATTCTCTCATTAAGAGTGGTGGATTTTGTCTCTTGCTACTTTTATCTATGTGGATTTGATCCACTGGTGAATATAAGAAAAGCCTGCAGTATTTGGAAGGCAAGCTGATGATGAGGGCATGTTTCAGGCACTGGTGTGTCTACAACACAGAGCTCCTAAGCTGCAGCTTGAAATTCCTGTTGTGCTGTACAAGAACAAGAGAATAGTCTGTGCAACTGAACAGCAGCAAATTCAAACTTGAAAGGAGGAAATACTTTTTTTCAAATAAGGTGTAATTGGACCTTGGAGCTCATTATGACAGGATGTTGCTGGGGTTATGGTCTTATGAGAGCGTAGGCATGTACTGAAACTGTAGTAATATCCAGGGTTGTAATAGTTAATGCTAAAAGGAAGAGTATGGGAACAAAAATGAAACCTTATGCTTCAGGATTTAAGGCAATCGCAATTTACTAAGAGAGATCTTTTCTGACTGTGATGAAAAGAGGGAGGAATTATCCACCTCTGCCTGCTCTGAGTTGCTGAAACCTTTCTCTGAAATATCTCATTCTGGATGTTGTTGAAAATAAAAGTACTACACTGGATGGATCTCAGACTTGATCCAGACTGGCATTTATGTTACTGAGTATCTCCTGTATATTGTATTGTTGATTGTATACTACAATAAGATAGTACTGTATGCAAGGTGTTTTTCTTTAAGGGCAGGACATTCAGATGGATTAATTAACAACTTGTTTATTTCTTTACTTTAGTGTCAGAGGTGTCTTTTCCAGCCATGTATATATTCATTTCACATAAAGTGTAATTAGGCTTTGGAGCTCATTATTACATGATCTCCCTGAGATGTATGTATGTAAGAAAAGATTTTGCATTTTTAGCTGTCTCTGAGGACCACAGAGATCACAGTTCAGAGAGTTTAGGCAAGGATATTCCTCTGGGAAAGTGGTAGGATGTGAACAACTCCCACTGACACTAGCAGAGACAGCACATACAAAATGAGGGTATGCACAGCCCAAAAGTAAATGCTAAGGGCAGCGAGAGGGTTGTACATACCCACAGAGGTTTCAGCCATGTTAAAATACGATGGGTTATTGTTAGTATGAGGTGAGAAATTTTCCCCTCGTCAATTAATATAAGGCCTGGAATACAGTAGATGCTGACTTACATATTTTGCTGGGGAAATAATTGGAAATATTTTCTTATTGAAAAGGAGACAAATGGATTTAAAACATGTCATGTTTTTAGATGACTAAGTTTCCTCTGTATGGAAGAAGAGGTATAAATATTGCATTTGAAAAATGTCATTTTGATAAAAAAGCTACAGTTTCACCAATATAAAATATGAATGTAAACAACATGTCTGTCAGACATGGCTATAACATACTGCTTAACACTGCTAACTTATAATATGCACCTATTATTGTTAGTTCTCTTAATGAAAGAAAGTAAAGACACTGCATAAATTCTTGAACACATGTTTCACTTTTCCAACTGCCTTGTGCTGTAGAACATCATGCTAACAAGAAGTGATGCTAACAAGAAGCTAAAACCAGTGTAGCAAATGGGGCATTTAAATATATATAAACATACAGACATTCATATATAAATAGAAACTGGCTATTTTGGGGAAATGAATGGATCCCTAGACAGGCATATTTCAGTTTAATATTACCTATATTTTCCTACATGGTAACCATTACAGTCCTGCTTAATCAGAAAAAAAAAAAAAAGGCTATGCTCAGTGCTAAAATGGAAAGTCAATATTCAGCTATCATCTCTTTTAGGTTCAATATGAAATTTTGTCTGTCAAGCACAGGGAGCAACAAGAATATGAATTTTGACATTTTTCCTTGGTCACTTCAAATCGAGACTTGACACCTATACCTGCTAGCAAAAGGTGTGTGTTCATGTTCAGGCCATTTCCATACAGACTGCCACCATGCAATGGCATGGATGGTGTCAGAAACCCCAAATCTCTTTGTTTTAATGTTATAAAAAAGCATATTTTAACACCATCTCCAAATATGCTGTATTTGCACTGTCTCAAAGAGGTTATTTTTGTTCTTTCCTGCACCAAAATCCATGTTTTCTGCTGTGATTTTCAATCTCCACTCAAGTACAAAGCAACTACATCGTTATTTGCTGAGAATTGTGGCTCAATGTTGCAGCAGGGTGGCATACCTCTATCTAACCACCACATCATAAAAAATGGTATTCCATTTGCAGTTCACACTAAATACTGACTACAAAGGCATATGCAAGCATTAAGCTATACTCTTTCATCTGAAACAGAAACAAAAAACTAAAATGAAGCTAAGGGGACTGCATAAAACAGGTTGAGATGTTAAATACTTGATAATGTTTACTAAGAAGTCTGTAGGCTTGAGTATCTGATTAAACAGAGAAGGAAAAATGACCCTTTGAACTTACAACCTACTGGGGGTGGTTTCTACTGCAATAACACCCTGTTTAAACCCTATGGCTACAGTACATCTGCGGTTCACTGGCTATAATTACAGCTTTAATACTGTAAATGTAGCAAACAAGTCCCATGGTGTATTAGACTAAACACACGAGGCATTCTGTCCTCTTGACTACAGCCTGTTTAATGGCATTTCAGGCTCCAGCACATAAGTCTACTCTTGGCCACGCACTCCCAAGCAGTTAAAGTTGGCCTGAGCTGGTTCCAGAGGAACACCGATCCAACCCAACTGGGCATTGGACAATTACTTGAGAATATCATTTAGGGTTGAAACTGATATTTATCTAGTGATTGAAATCAGTTGGGAACTCAGTTACTGTTGTGTCAGCATTATGTCTTTCCTGGAGCCTTCAGCACTGTTGGTTTGGCTTGTTCCTACACTGGGCATTTACAGCTGGGCTGACGTGGCAGCAGAAGCAGCAGCATACTGAGTGTATTTGTTTGTGTTTTTTATTATACTTCACTCTTTATCCTGGCCCCCCTCCTGAAAAAAAAAAAACAACACAACCCACATCAGGAGAACTGAACTCACTTGGACTATCCTTTTCCTTCCTTTTGAGAAGTCTGCCCGCACTCCCCCTTGCCATGCATCACAGGCAAGAGTCCAGCCCAGAGCCAGGGACTCACTTTGAACCTCTTTTGTCGAACACATTGCAATGCACAGCCTCATCTCTATAGCTTCCCAAACAGAAATCGATCTCTACTTAGGGTGAATGACCTATTGAAACTCTTTAAATGTGATGTTTCCCTCTGCCTTGAGCAGATGTGCTGACTTTATCTCTGCTGTTAAGGACTGGCCAGTGGAACTCCTGCTGCCATGTCTCATGATGCATGTTAGACCCCTGTAATCCTCCCTTTAGTGAGAGGTTTCATCTATCCAGCCCTGCCCAAAAGACCAACTTTTTAGTAGCTTGTGTCTTCCTTAAATCCTGCACTAAAATGAGTCATTAGTGGTCATTAGCCTTGTCCTGACCCTCAGAGTAGGAACCAACTTTTTTTCTCCAAGTAGGATTTTACTCTTGCTTTCCTTCAGTAAAATAGAAATTTTCCAGTTTTCTAACTGTATCACTTGGTGAGTGAAATCTCACAGTCCTGTTAATGCTCCCGCCTCCCACAGTTGGACATTTCTCTTACTGACTTTGTACCTTTCTTTTTTGCATCTTCTTTCAAACCCATTATTCAGTATTTTCTCCTACATACCCAGTTTACCTAAATGCAGGGTGGCCCTGAATACAAGGGAAACCTGACGTTTTGTCTGTGGGGTGGAGATAGGCGCTGGTCTCTTTAAAGCAAGGCCATTCCTTTGCTTCCCTACTGTCTATCCTTGAACCTCTGTTCCCGTCACCCACTCCCTTCCACAGCTCTTACTTTGTAACCATACTCTCCCATCTCCATGAAACACCTGCATCCCTGTTCCTACTTCTTCAGCTGGAAAGCCCAGGGACACTGCTCTGTTCCTGCACGCACTGCAGAGGCTTGAAGGGGGCATGCTGTTAACTTGCCTCTGTGTTATGTAAAAAGTCCAAGTTCCTGACCACGAAGAAAACATAATGACTATAAGGCAAGTACATTCTTAGGACAACTATTTGGGGAAAAAAAAAAAATGTTGTTGTTTGGGGATTTTTTAATGTAGGAGAAATGGTAGATTTTAAAAATACCCAACAGTAGCTTACATCACCAACTAGAGTCTAGTGGGAGCTGTTTCCACTAGCTGCAGGTAGAGTGCAAACCACATACGGAGACTTACGATCTTGTACCACAACTACCAGCCAAAATATTCATGGTCATTTCCTTAAAATATTGGAAGAGTACTTGGCACACAACTTGGCCAAGGAAAGGAGACTGCACATGAATATTTGGACTCCCACTATATCCTCAAAATAATGTAGGTTAGAACTTTAAAAATAATATATTGCCCCTAATAATAGTAGTAATACTTCACAGGGTTGTAAGTACCTTTCAACCTAGGTTATCAAAACACTTTACAAAGGCAGTTAAGTAAGTATCATTATATCTATTCTACTCTGAGGTGACAATGACTTTGTGTCAGTTATAACTGCAGAACAATCCAATACTTATCCATTATTCAGCTTCCCAAAATAACCTGTAATTCTCTAAGCAATTCTAACAGGAAAACGAAGTTACAAATGGGGCAACTGAATGATTCATCCAACAGTGAATTTAATGGTTTATTCTCCTAACAGGCAGAATTACCACCACATTGCACTCATTCTGCAAATAATAATGGCTTGCATCTACACAGCATCTTTTGCCCTGAATGATCGCAAAGCACTGGACAAACTCTCTGCAGTAACAGCTGAGGACTGCCACATGGCAGCATAACACAGCCACCTCTGGGAAGGAATGCAGATAGCATACCGAAGCAGAAAATTAAAGAAAAAAACCACACAAACATTAGCTTTTTTAAAGGAAAGCTGAAAAAGGGTGTAAATTCTCCTTAGCGTAGAAATATAGCAGAGTTCTTTTTGGTAGGCGACACGAAAGTTACGATGAGACAATCAGTTGAAAAACTCTGTGGGGTTTCCTACATAAACACAAAAGCCAGGGCCCCAGCAGGTGGCCAAGTTTGATATTCAAATCATTAACATTTTACATGTGGAGTTTTCATTAGGACAAGGTTACCACATGATGGACAATCTGTATATATTTGCAGATGTGGCATGCAGGGAAGTCAAACCTGGGCAAGGAGCATAATTCACAGCAATCTCTGCCCGAGAATAGCTGAAGGCAATGTCCAATCAAAGTACTGTCAGTGCAGTGCTCAGCGAATAAATGAGTTGCTTTGACAGGAAATTCCAACAGCAATTTTAATTCTGATCAGGCTTCAGGAAGTGGAAAGAATAAAAACACATCAATTATAGTGACAGGAAGTTTTAAATCACATGGCAAGCAGCTGCTGCCAAAGGACACGTCTGCCAGCTTTGTTAAGAAGTATGGTATTTTGGTGCGACCAAAATTTTACACCAAAATTTTACAGGCTGACATCAGTCCCTAATTGTACGTTATCCCACTACACGGGTAAAGAAAATGACACAGTGCAGACAGCACACTGTCATTACAACAAATCAGAGAGACCGCTTTTTTTTTTAAATCCTGACCCAAAACGAGCATATTTATAACAACTCCAGAACACACCACCAACTAATGATACGAAGCCCATGCACGTCTACCTCAATAAAGCAGGAGATCCCAGCAGCAAGGCAGAGACCATAATTTCCTGAGTCAGCCTTAGGCTGCAGAACGATCACCAGTTTAATCATTTTACATACATTGCCTTTTTTCATTAATCCATGTTGTAAATGATGAATCAGTGGTGCACTGGGAGGAAGCCTGAAGACCATTTGATACTAAGTTCTTACTGTACGGTGCAGACTCAGAGTCTACCGTTACAATTATATAGGGTTAGGTGCTCTTCCATGCTCCCTGTGCAGTACCGCATCTAACATGAATGAATTCTGGGCTTAATTTCTTATGGCAGAACCTAATTAAGCTGGCCTAGGAATGGGATGGTGGGGATGGGGTGGGCAGAGGGAGGAGGTCTCAGGCTAAGTTGCTGATTTTCCTCCTATGGCATGATGGCTATCACTTCAGGGCAAATCATTCCCATGGATGCAAATTGTTCTGGCCTCACTTTCAGGTACACTGAAGCTGTTTTATACACCACTGGGACTGGAGAAGGGCATTACAGCTAATGTAAATGTGATTTATAGTCTGACACAATGCTGTAAAGCAGCCCAGCTATACGAGGGATTTAGATCCCTAGAGTAAAACCTTGATCTCACTTTTGTCAATGGAGATTTTGTAATTGGCTTCAGCGAGTATTTCTGCCCTAGAGTCCAAGAAAGGAAAGATTATCGCTGGCTACATGACAGACGCCTACAGATGGTTAGTCAGATATGGCAAGTGCCATCCAATGCAAAGTGACTGAAGAAGTGTGTTGAACTGCCAAACAGTGATTGACTCATATCCTACATGGATAATTGATTTATATCCTCCACAACTGAATTATGTTGTCTGCCACACAGCTTCCTGGCCTGCCTAACTCCTGCTGTCCCTTCACTGAAACGACCAAGAGTGTCAAAGGGCTCAGAGCTGAAGACTGTGTTTTTCAGATGGGTGGGTAAGTATAGGAGAGAAAAATTTGCGCTCAGAAAAGGAGGTGCTCATGAGTTTTATTAATCACATGGACACAGATAGGATAGTATTTTTTAAACTGCAGAAAAAAATACTCAACCAAAAGTGACAGAAGTATTTATTCAGATTTAGCAAAGGTCACCAAAAACTGTGTCATTTTGACAATACTGGCAAGCTTTGCATGAAGTTTTCCTTTTCAAAGAGAGTATTTTTCAATAAAAATACTGGAGGAAAGATTTAAACAAATTCTACATAAAATTTTTCATTATGTCTTTGGAGACAGTGTGAATATTGGAATCCAAAACAAAGAAAAAAAACCTGTCAAGATAAGACATGATACATCTTTTTATTTCATTTTAACTTCTACTTAAAGAGTAAATGAAGCTAAAACATAAAAGTGCTCATAGTTTCCCGCATAATTATCCACATTCAAATCTCTCCTCAGGAGAGATTCTGTGGGCTTTGATCCAGGGATTTTCAAGCATTTAAGGAAGATACAGGAGCCAAATCTCATATTTCTTCTGAAGAAAATATGGCATAATTTCCTTATGCTTTTAAGGACGTTCCACACATGGACAATCTGGCCCGAAGCCAGAGACAAAGAAAAATACAGGCAGACTTCTTAAATGTCCATTATTTTTGTAAGTCTGTTTCTATTATTTTTTATCTTTATATGTTTCTCTTTATATTCTGATAGAATCAGTGTTTCCAGTCCAAGAACACTTAAAGGATATCCATAGTATATCTTACTAATTGTCCATATTTTTCAACAAAATTACCCTATTTCACCTTAAAATGACATGTCAGTCTATGTACATGCAGATGTATATCTTTTCCAATGATTGTGCAGTATTTCAATTGCAAAGCTATGAAATAATGCACCAAAATTCACTTAACTCTCATCGCATGCTGCTGCCTTGCAACAATATATATGGCAGTGACAGTAAGCTTAGAAGAGTGTGAGAAACTCATCTTTAAAGAGTAGGGCTGAGACCTAAGGCACTTCTAAAGTAAGCAAAGAAAAAGAAATGGACATTTGCATATACAGACAGGTATTTAAAATACCTCCTGATGACCACTCTCGCACTAAATCACTTTGTGCTTCAATAATTCCCTAAAATGGTTGGAAGAGTGAGCGGCACAGACTTCCTGTTTCTGTTTCCCGGTATTGTCCTGCCAACGGTTACTATGAACATATGTGCACAGATTTGCTTCCAAAATCCAGCATTGGCCCAAATCATCCAGAAGTTTCCCATTCAGGTCACCTAGAAGTCTACCTTGAAGGACAAGTGTCTCCTATGGCACATCCTTGGATGTGTACCTTGGCTGTACCTTGACTACCTACCACAATATTCTTAGCAGCACCATTTTATACAATGCCATTATTCTGCATAAGGACTGTGGCAGGCTGGGTTGCACTTTATCCTTCAGCTGAACTGAGACGGCTCCCCTTTTTCAAGCTAAGCTTATTCTTCAATCCTTAGTGTTGTTGTGGCAGTTCCATGTGCCAACAAAACCTGCTATAAATCAGACTCCCATGCATCCTCCTCCTGTGTTAATTAGCCACTTTGTGCAAAGTATCTACAAACCATGGAAATAAATCTTTGGTTTCAGTGGTTTTACTTCTTTCCTGCTCAATTTCTTCTCTCTCTGCTTTTAACAGCAAGACTACAACCAACACCTGGACTCCAACACTTTCTTATGGCCCTGCCTTTCTGCTTATGCCCACAAAGGACCCACTGGTCCACTGTCAATACTGTCAGTGTTCACAGGCTGATGAAATACTAGGAGTGCATCATGGGCATACACAGCTGAAACTCAACGCTTGTAGTCCCAAGCCTTAGTCCTTCTCAGGTTTCTTTTACTTTGTTCCCAACACTGCTTGCCAAACTAACTCCAGAAACAATAATGTTTTAGAGCTGGAGACCAGAGGAATATAGACAGGAGCCTCAAAGCCTGACCACTTGACAACATTAACCAAAGGCAAAGAGCAGCACTGATTTACCAGGAGGTGAGTTACAGAGCCTTTGATGTCCTGACTGATACTGCTTAGTTAAGTGCACACCGTCATGTTGCATGATGAAATTATGACCTTACAGCTGTGTGACCTTCCCTTCATCTGGCTCTGCCCACCTCCAGACAGACCTCCCATGCTGGGATGCACAGGGTGGCAATTCTGAGACTGCCACCTTCACTCCCAGCCTAAATCAGGGTTCTCATTTACACTGTGCAGTACCTAGTCCACCAGTTGACAACAGACCCCCAAAGACAGAACATGACCAGGCACTCAGCTGCTGGTACATTTAGTCCAAGAGCTCTCTGTGTTGACTGACAGAAGCCTTACCTTCTCTGAAGGGTACACTACAGCTGATCAGACCAAGTTTATTTCTCATTTACTCGGAAAAGCAAAACTGCACTGGAGACTGCAATCAGAGCATCTGGAATCAGGAGCAATGCAACAAGACGACTCATTAGTCTGTGGTCAGACTTCTTCTAGTGCAGGATGTCAGCTCCTCACAGCCTGTCTCTCTGCCACCTCCAGGAGCATCCTCTTAATTTCTTAGGAAAATACAAATTTATCTTTGTGGTTTGCAAGACTTCCTCCACTTCCTCTTCATTATTTCTTCATTCTTTACAATCTATTATTCATTCGCCTGCTTGTTCTATTAATCGCCAGGACTTATTCTTTAGCTTATCATCTCTTCAGCTCTTTGTTATCCCGCCAAATGTCATCCTCTTCAGTATTTTCTCCAAAGACAACTTCTGATTTAGCTTATGACTGGTCCTCTCCTGTATCATTTTGTTTCTTCATCAATTGGGGAAAACCACATATGGTGATTTACTGTTGTAATTACTATTGGCTAATCCTTGAAAACTGTGTTAAAGATCACAGGTGGATTAAAAAACTGAAATCCCTCCCCCCAAGAAAAAGATCTCATCTCCAGATAACCACTGGTTATTGGTTTTCCAGCTGATACACTGAAGGTTCACCTCCTGGAAAGCCTCTCCTCTTAGTCACCTTCCAATGAGGCCATATAGAGGGCTCTCCCCACCTCAGTGAGTTGGTCAATGATATAAAAGGGTGCTGCTGGCACATGGTGATTTTGTAACCAGTTTCCTATCCAATTCCTCACAACCATTAGAACAAGAGGAATCATTTATGAAGATGCCTTTCAACATTCATCTAAGTTTTTCTGGTCTCTGCAAAACCACTGAAAGTTTGTAGACTCCGTTACTGAGAATTCTCCAGGGATCACGCTACTCCCTGTAGAGATGTGAGTTCTTCCTAACTCCTGTTCCTTTGGTCCAAGACATCTTGCTTCATTCATTCCTTCCCTGAGGAACTTGTTCAAGATTCTTGCACAACTGAGATCTCACCATCCAAAGGACCACAAAAAGACAGCTCTGTATTTCAGTTTGGCCATACCCAGACTCATGATTTTGAAAAGCAAGTGCTTAAAATAAATCAACAGCTCACCTTTTTTAGCAAGATCTTGTTTCTCAGCAGAAGAAATATTGACTGAACACAGCTTGCAGGAAAGGAAGACAGGTCATTGTCCTTTTTAGAGACCCTGCACGAAAGCCCCACCAGCACGAGAGGTTCAGAGGACTAGAATTCTACTAACCCTAATCAGCCATGGGAATGACCCAGCTTGTTGCAGTGTCTCAGCATGTCTCATAAAACACACTGAAACATTTGCTAACAGAACTATCTGCATGTTATTGTTAATTTTTATTACAGCAGCAGTAGGAGTGCCCATCAATATCAGGACCTTGTGCCTGGTACAGATGTTGGTTCAGTGTGTTAACCAAAGGAGACCAGATTATTCAAATTCCTACTCCCAATATAAACAGTCAAATAACAAGACCCTTTCATGTCAATGTGCCATTTGTACAGACCAGTACTCAGCAGCATGGGTCTAAAAGCTAGCCCACAAGGACTGTTTCTGGGGAAAAAAAAAAGATTCTTAAACTTATTTTAAGATTCATATCTATGCATTCATGCATGTGCATTTAACCATATACACAATTCACTTAAGTTTAAGAGACCTGCTTTTAAATACTTCACCACTGTGTCATACCATGGAAACTACCTCAGGGCTACTAGGAAGGGGGTTCAGACATCCCTCATATAAAACACATCATTATGCATTAGAGGAAACTTCATTCACCAGAGAAGAATGGCACACCAGCTGGAGGTGAACACCATAAACCACATAAAGTTTTAATTAAATTCATTAAAAATTCTTTGTCTCTCACTGTGTTTGGAGGCAGATAGAACTCTTTAACAATGGCCAGCACACAATCAGGTTTGTCAAAACTAATAATAATACAAAAGCATTTGCTTACCCTGGGACATTTTGAAAAAGTTTGAGCAAGTGTATTATTTTTAATATGGAGCATTTATAAATTATTGCAAGATGTGGCCAGTCTTGGAGCAGAGTTGCTGTTTCTATTGTTCATTGGATTGATAAAAGGTGTTAATAATAAAAGGCACATTTTTAGCAGCTGACAAAGTGAATCAACCTGGAATATATATATTTAATAGGGCCTGTTGTGATAGGACAAGGGATAATGGCTTCAAAGTAAAAGAGGGTAGATTTAGACTAGATATAAGGAAGAAATTTTTTACGATGAGGGTGGTGAAACACTGGCACAGGTTGCCTGGAGAGGTGGTAGATGCCCCGTCCCTGGAAACATTCAAGGTCATGTTGGACGGGGCTCTGAGCAACCTGATCTAGCTGAAGATGTCCCTGCTCATTGCAGGGGGGTTGGATTAGCTGACCTTTAAGTCTACTATTCTATGATATATAAAACCATTTTTCATGATCAGTATTTCTTTACGGCATGTCTTCTATATTCCGTACTGGAAAGTATGATATGATATACTATTACATTTCCTGCCCTTCAGAAGTTGCAGTCTAACAGCAAAGCAGGGTACAACAAATGAATGTTACAGCACCAGACCTCCTCCTGCAAACACATACATGCCTGACGTCAGACAATCAAATATACCAGAGGACTAATCATGAGCACAGAGCATGCATAAATATTTGCAGGATTAAGCCTACTAACCAGGGGAAAAGAGGATAGCTGTGTGGTTGCTTAGCTCTTATGTAAATGACTTTGTTTTTCTAAGCTGAAAAGCCTTGCAAAATACTTTTATGTTTAATCAAATCCAAATAAAATTATTCTACAATGTACTGAAGGGCTTCACATGATGAGTCAGTGACAATGTCAGCTATTTAGACTCATGGCAAGCACTTAATTTTGGTCCCAGTCCAGGTCCCATTGAAGTCAGTGGGAGTCCTTTCCCTGATTGCAACATGAGTCTTTGTTACTAAATTATCTCAAGCGATGAACTGTGAAACAGAGAAGTTACTTTTACTAACCATTCCTAATCCAGATTTATTAAGGATAATTGTAAACTAGTACTAACTAATTCAGTAATTAGGCCTGAAAACATATTCACTGCATAGCTAATATATAAGGGTTGGGTATTCATTTTTCATACTTCATTAAGACACTCTGATACAAGAAATATCACAAGTCAAATTAACAGTTCCACTACCTATGTGATATATTCCCCACTCTACGCGTCAGCCAACAGACTTGTGGTTTTGTCCGTTTCATAGTCATGGTGCTGTAAATTTTAGATTTAAATATGTATCCGTTTGATGTTCAGTGCTCTTTGGGGCAAGGAATTTGACGGGCTTTAGTTCTACCTGTACTGTAAGGCCTTGAGCAAAATGTGACAGAAACATACATTTTAGCAACTATACAATACAAAAACTAGCTTGGTGGATCAAAATCAATGTTAGCACATGAAATGTAGTATTGAGTCTACTCAGTGAAGAATTCTGACTAGTATGAAAACACTATTTAATTGAAGAAACAAAAGAGCAGTCATTTTTCTATTTTTTTCTCTGTCCTATCACCTTTAAATATCAGCTGTAGAAGTGCTGTCCTCAATTACATAGGTTTCAGAGGAAAATAAGATGCTTGCTTTCTCACTTTGCTTTCACACAGGCACAACAAGCAACTTCAAAGGAGAATAGCTAAGCGATGAAGGAGCTGAAGAAACAGCAATAACAATAGTCCCGGAACTTTCAGGGGTTGACAGAAGAACACTGCATAACACATTTGCCCATATTCCCATCACAAAATGGTGGGAATTATCTCATCTAACCTCGAGCATCTAAAAATGAAGCTTATAACTTATATGTATTGGCTAAGTCCTGTAGGCAATGGAGAAAGGCACAAATAGGAGGTAATTCTTTCAGTGTTATGATAAATGCAATTAGTAGGGTAAATTGCCTTCTGGAAGGGTCTGTCTCACTCTTTGGACCATAGAAAGTCTACACAAATAGGCTAGGCCCCTTAAGGTGGAGCTATTGCATGTGATTACACTGAAATGCTGAAGTATCTCAACAAGGATGTAACTAGTTAGCTTGGGTACTAGCATCAGTCATGCTGCCAGATCAGGTAGCTCTGACAGCTAAAAATCCTAGTTAATCTGGCTGCTGTGAGTTCACTTCGTTCATGTTTAAACTGTTAGTGGTCTCCACTATGGGTAAATGAAGAGATATACCTATGTCTCTGCAGTGACTGTAACTCAGTTTGTGATTTGCTCTGAATTGCACGTATAGATTGTAACAAAGATAAGACTCCTAACATTCACTCCATTGCTCTGTCTCCAAGGCTATCACTTGCCTGGTGGTAAGATCTTGCAGTGGTCAGCTTTACATATGCATCTACAAGTACCTGTACATCTATAGATACAATATATATAGATAATATATGACCTAAACATTTTATCTATAGCTATACCTAGAGGTGAATAATTAAGTAACTATATAAACATATCTACAAGTTTTTAGCACAGTTCAGTTGAAAACTAGAGAGACAGAAAGAGAAAAGAGAGACCAGGTTCATCTGCTCGCTCTCTGCCTCCATAATGTTATAACCTAGGAATCATAGGACAGATAATTCCCAAGCATACAGTATCAGCAGTGCACTCATGCCTGCACACTCAACCTTAACTCTGTCCAAGGCCTTTCTTGAAAATGGAAGCTCACTTTGTTCACTGGACACCTTTTCATGACTGCACAACTGAGACCCAGATGTAAATTTATTGCATTTTAGCTTAAACAGCAACTCTTACATCCTTAAAATGTATGCAAACACTTCACTGCCTAACTCCTAGGATCCTGCCTGTTTGGAAATCCACAGCCCTGAATCCAAGCTTTCCACATTACCCAATGTAGCAAAGAGTAAAATGCAGACAAGAAGATACCATTATTCCTGATCAGTCCAAACTGTAAGCACGTTATATCACATCCAATCCACATCTGGATCAAATCAAGTAGTTCCGTTGGCCTGGAAATTTGGGCACAGACTGAAGGACAGTCTGGGCTAGGGTCCATATCCCGCCTCACAGAGCTGTGCTGGGTTCAGCTTTCTTGGCCTCAATCAACCCTCCAAGTGAATCCCAGCACACCTCACACTCACAGGTAAGAAGTCTGTGAAATGCATGCAAGAAGAGTTTGTGCTGTCTCATTGTATAAGATGATGGGATAGCTACCACAGTACACTGTGAGCCTGACAAGAAGCAGTATGGGTACAACTGACTACTCCAAGAGATTCTGAGATTTTAACATAGGAGGTAAGATGACCCAATCCATACCATTTGGCACAGGCATCATGGACCATTCTCTGGGATCACCACCAGAAATATATAGCCTGTGTAGTTGACCTGACAAGAACCAAGCTCCTACCTCTAATTTAGGCAAGTGTTTACCATTTCTCAGCATCCTTAGCAATGGATCTCCTCCAAGGTAAGGAATCTATCACCAGAAAACACAAGAGGGACCCAAATTAGCCAGTAACTTTAAAACTGTCTCAGATCCATAAATGCCAAGGTAAGACAGGATGGCTGCTCTAGATATCCAGAAACAAATCAGTCCTATGTCATGATGATAATGAACATTCAGCTAGCATATTGAACACTACACTTCTGGTGCCTGGTCCAACAAATAACTTATCCCAGATCACCCAATGATTTACTGGTTAAAGCATTTGCCTATTAGGCAAAGCAAAGACTTGATCCCGGGCATGTCATACAAGAAACATCTGAATTTTGGCTAGTAAGCTAACAATTTTTCTAAATACATGTATGTATCAGGTGTACGTGGCAAGGTTTTGGTAGTGGGGGCACTGCAGGAGTGGCTTCTGTGAGAAGAGACTGGGGGCTGCCCTGTGCCAGACACAGATGGTTCCACAGAAGACCCACCACAGGACACAGCTGAGCGCATCAGCCATGCTGCTGGTGCCTCTGGGAAAACATATTTAAGAAAGGACAAAATACCACATGGCAGAGAGAGGAATGAGGAAAAACAAGTGTGAGAAACAGCCCTGTGAGCACCAAGGTGAGAAAAGAAAGAGGGGAAGGAGGTGCTCCAGGGGCCAGAGCAGATATACCCCTGCAGACTATGGAGAGACCACAGTGGAGCAGTTATTTCCCTGCAGCCCATGGAGAGGACCATGCCAGAGCAGATATCCACACGGTAGCCCATAGAGGACCCCATGCTGGAGCATGTGGATATTTCCTAAAGGAACTGTGTGGTCTGTGGAGAGGCCATGCTGGAGCAGGTTTGTCCTGAAGGACTGCAGCCTGTGGGGAAAACCCACGCTTGAGCAGGGGAAAAGTGTGACAAGGAAGGAGCGACAGAGAAGAACTGCTATGGACTGATCACAACCCCCCATACCCATCCCCCTGAGCCACTCCGGGCGGAGGGGAGGTAGAGGAGCTGGGAGTGAAGGAGTGAAGTTGAGCCCAGGAAAAAGGAGAGGAGCAAAGGTATTATTTCAAATTTGTCTTTGTTTCTCACCATCCAAATCTATTTTAATTGGCAGTAAACTATACTAATTTTCCCCAAGCTGAGTCTGTTTTGACCACGATGGTAACTGGTAAGTGATTCCCTGTCGTCATTTCAACCCATGAGCTTTATCATCTTATTTTCTCCCCTATCCTTTTCAGGAAGGGGGAGTGAGAGAGCAGCTGGGTGGGCAACCAAAGTCAACCCACCACAATGTATATGTCCCCCAGTTTCCATTTGTGAAGACAACAGGTCAAGGCAATTTTGAGACTCCACTCTGGAAGGTGGGTTTGCGCTGTGTTTTCAACCTGCATATTATCTGTGATGCAGCATCAGCACATAATGTTCTTCATGCAGTCACAGGCAAAATCTTCAGTGCTTTCTGTGTTTCATAGCAGATGAGTGGTTGTTTTGAGCATGTTGTTGCTGAGTAACTGGTGCCTAGGAGAGGGACAGTAAGACCTGAACATCTGTGTGGAGATGACAAGAAACAAAATATGAAACAATCATGTTTAAGGGCTAAAATTACAAAAATTCTCCAAGACCTTCAGAAAAAGTTAAGCTCCAAACCAAGTACTGAGATCTGAAAGAGTCCTCAAAACCTGGCATCTGCTACTGAGACGAGTGAGGCTATTCATAAGTGCAGGGATCTGCTTGTGCCCAACTTAGAGGAGCTGGACCCATTTTGAGCTCTGATGTGGCAAACTTTACAAGGCAAGCGGGGTGAGGAAAAAAAAAAAAAGAAAAAAAGAGTATCCACAGTAACAACAAGTAATTATAGACTGAAAGTAAGTGTGAAGATTTATGGCTCGAGTGCAACACATTTTAGAAAAATAATTATTATACTCTCACTTCCTGTGGGCCTTAAGTAGGGCATTAACTTGCAGGAAGACTGACCACTGTTTTGGAGGTTTATGGCTAGGACATACATCTGAATTAACTGTGGCTCAGAGTGAATTTATGCTATGTTTGTTTAAAGTAAGATAGATGGGCAAGTGGCAGCCAGGGTCTGGTTGAAAAGTGACATTATTTGTGGAGACAGTCTATTGTATTGCAGCAAAAGAGAATTCCATCTTCTATTAGTAGTGGCCGGTGGGAATTCACGCTGAGACTTTTACTTCACTGACATACTCATTTCATTAAAAGTTTCTTCATCCAGATCCTTTCTTCAGTTTTCATAGTAACTCTTAGTGTGTGTGCAAGCAAAAGGATTCTCTGGAAAGGATCCAGCTACTACTGATTTTGAAGGAGGGATTCTCAAGTACTTCAGAGGAGATCTACAATTCATCATTGTAATAAATAAAACATGGCTTTACACAACCTTGGGAGTGGCTCTCGGGAGGGAGAAGAGGGGCCCAGGGTTGCCATTGGAGGGCTCTGCCCAGGTGCTCGGGTCAGACTGCGAAGATACACTTGGTGAACAAAGACCCAGCTTGGGGTGCATCCCCATTCATCTTTATGGCGGGTAATAACATGGGGTGTGGCAAACCCTCTTCATTCTACCCAACCCAGGCACTTGGTTGCTTCTCCAGCTAGTCTGAGGGCAAGCAGCTGACACTCCTCTACCCAAGGCAGGTGCCCTCTCCTATGGAAATGAGCCAATTAAAGGAAACTAGAGGGGCACAATTGGCCAGCTTCTTAAGCTGTGGCTCAGCTATAGAATTGAAGATAGAGAGGTGATGAACAGGAGAATTTTCAGCTGCATAATTTTTCACTCAGTACATTAGTAGTGTGGGTTAAAACAGAGGAGGGGATTTTGGCATGTGAATCTTTTTCCTTTCTTTGAGTCGCAAGTGCTAAGAAACTAATTGAGAAGTATGAAGTAACAGAGCAGTGGGTTTTTTCTGTCCATCTTTTTAATGCTACCAATGAAGGGCCTTCCACATTATGGCCTGTGTCTATTACAGCCCTGATTTTGTCTACTTACAGGATTAGAAAGATTAAGTGCTAATTAGAGCACTGAGGATTAATAACTGCTACTTCTGCAATGCACATTTTTCTTAATCTTGTCTTTAATTCCAGTGGAGATTGCTCCATGCTACAAAGCCAGAGTTTGCCAAAGATTACTAAAGATGCAATAGAAGGTGCTGAGTATTAGTTTTCTTGTATATACTGAAAAGGCATCATCCATTAGGCTAAAGAAGGAATTACAGGGACAGTAGGAAAAAGCATGCTTTGTTTCTGAAGAAAACAAAAAGCTGTGTCTTCATTGTTCTGTTGGAAGCACTGCTAATCGAACTTTCCCCCTTTTTTTACATTTTCACATCTATAACTTCTAATTTGAGCATTGTTAATTCAAAGTATATTCAAATACTACTAAAATGATACATATGGTAAAGTGCAAACTAGGAATATGTGAAAATGGCAAATAGAGAAAAATTGGCCACCATCTTTTCACTGACTTGACTGGGGAAATCATGGTGCTGTACATTAGTGGGGTAGTTTCCTTCTGTTCTCATGTTAAAGCTCAGTTTTAACATACTGATAGTCATGTATTTGCAATTAAGCATAGAACTATTTCGTTAGTTGAGGGGAACACATAAATCAGCTCGATAAGGCAGTTGTTCATGTGTAAAACATGGCTAGGATCTTTTCCAGAGAGGAAAGACTTAGAGGAATGTTTTCATTTCCAGCCAACAAAGGATTTAATTTGCATACAGGTGTTACAGAGCTTCTCTCTAAATTCATGGATCACTGTTAGTTTCAGATGTCAGGACACAAAGATGGGTCAAATGCACTGTGAGATGACTTGCAGCTAGTTAAAGGAGTTTGAGGTCAAGGCTGCTAGTGTCAGAGCTCTCATTTTCCACCAGATGTACCAGGATCGCATTCAATTACGTATTTCCCACTGCAACTAAAACAGCAGGTTGGGTTCTGCACAAGGGGGCTGACAACAACATTTTTTGTTTTATTCTAGGATACAGTAGCCTCTCATCTCTTGGGCGGAGGATGGGATCCCACTTGCTCAAAAGCATAGAGCAAGGATCATCCATTAGGATCAAGCAGGATCTGCAAGGAGGGGAGGTAGAGCATGGTCCTTCTCCATGCTGTCTGCAGAGGCTTTGAAGCAGTATTCGTTCCATGCACAGAATGACAGTTGCACAACAGTCCCCTCTGAGGCAGACACAGCCTAAAAACTGGTTCCTCGTTTCATTGAGAAGGCATTTAACCTTTCTGGTTTGTTCCTCATCTTCTGGAGCCTGAATGGTTTAGAGAAGGTGTAGGCACAGCTGTGACAAGTATGTTGTTCTCCCTCCAGCCTTGTAAAGAATTATTAGGTATGTTTCCTGGGCTTGCATTTAATGCAGAGGTACCTTGTGCAAGAGAAACCAGGGCCTTCAGAAGGCCTGGGCCACTTTGGAGTGGTAAACTCCCAGGCAAGTGCTCCTGGTTTTCAGGAGACCTTCCCAGGATTTTAAGATTGTGGAGGAGCTGCAAAGAGTCAAATTACTCTGTCCCTGTGTAATTAAATGATCAGGGACAAAGTAAGATCCCTAAAGAGTTTTCCTTCCTCAGACCTCCCACTGTGTGTGACCAGAGCCAATCTTTTATCTGTTAAATCAGTTCTTAGTAGATAATTCCCAGAGAATTACTGATGCTTAATAAATTCTCAGATCTGCCTGTTCTAAACAGTTTAGCATTAAGAGGGCTTTCTGCTGAAAACCATCTTGAGTGTAAGAAAAACCATTCTCCAGAAGTCTTTAGAGAAGACCTGGGAGGAGAGACAGGGAATGGGAGCAAATATTGCAACAATGATCACTGATAAATATACCAGTAGACTGGATGTAACAGGCTACCTTTTAGAAATGGAGCAGGACTGTCTTACAGAAATCCCATTTTAGCCCATGTGTGTGACATATTTCAGGAGATTAGACATTCAGTGTCCCCTCCTGCCCTCAAAAAACAAACTGCGGATGACCACAGACTATGGCCTCTTCATTCTTCCTCCCAGAAGAAACCCTTGTCAGTGTCAAATACATTAGTCTGCACAATAAAAACCACAGAAACACATTTTCCAAAGCCAAGCCCTTATCCTAATTCTGTACTACATAAAATTAACATGAGCCAGCTGGTGAAGAAAGCCTTTAGCGGTATACACCTAATGTCTATAGCTTGCTAGGAGTGGAACACAGACCCACCACACCTGGTACCTGCCTGATGTGGCTGTCCTGGAGAATATGTATTTTAACAAGCTGTACTTTACTAATTGTACTTCAAGAAGGGATTGGCAAGAACAAGGGGTTGCAGCTAATTTCACTACTGTATTATTCCCCTGGATTTTTGTCATAATACCTATAACTGAATTTTTAAGGCTTTTTTTTTTATATTTCTAGACACCTTTTTTTTTTTCTCCCAACTTTTTATATAATAGCGTGGTGTCTTCTCAAACTCCCTTCATCAGCACTTACATTCATACAGCTTTTCAGTCACACAACTCAAGCATCTTATATTAAGTATAATTCTTGCCTCAGACAAAAGATCAGGTGGGTGGTTTTCTGCAGGTCACTCAAGCATCCCTCCCTCACCTCCAGCATCCCTTAGGCACGACGCGTCGGTTCATGGCTTCGCCACCAGAGGGAGCTGCCTGAATGCCTTTGAGAGATTTTTATGCCCAATTTAAATTGAAAACAAATAAATAAATATTCCACCTTTGAAATCTTGTTATTTAGAAAAGGGGATGCAGTTGTGACAGGCATAAAGGGGAATTACTGAAAGACTGTTATACAGTGCAATGCCTCGGACCTTTGCTCCACTTCGTTCTAGTCTCATCCAATCTTGTACAGTCTGGTACAACAGTACAAAATAAGCTTTGTTGATTTAATCAAACAAAGCGGTCTTGAATTAGGATGTTTATGCCAGCTATTGCGATCCACAGTATGACTCCGAGGGACTGAGGTTTGAGAAGAAAAAGCAAACTAGATTTTTATAGCTAACTAAGACCACTCGGTGATACATGACACCGCCTAGGACAGACGATGTTTCTTACAAAATTAGTGTCCATTAGTACTAACACTAAGGCTCTGTCTCTTTAAAAACAGAACTTCTGCTTTAACACTGATTCATCTTTAGTTGTCTCCTCTTTTTAGTAGTAATTTCTATCCCAGTTCTGCTCTGCTTTCCAACACCAGCTTTGGTTTACAAAAGAGGGTCCCTGCTTTCCCCCAGTTATGTCCAATGCCTTTCCATTACACATATTTTCATGTATCCTGACACATATGTTGCATGCATGGCAATGCACAAACGTGCATCTGCATTTCCCATTAAATGAGGGATTCAAAGCTATACTTGGGTCCAGAGTTGTCTTATCCTCTTCAGACTGGAGCTGAGCTCTAAGATTCTCTGGAAGGGAAAAGCCGAAGTAAGCTATTTAACTTAACCACCAGCTTCTGATCCGTGAGCCCTAGACAGATTGAGCATGGGAAAGCTCAGGTATGATATTGCTTAGTTCTGGGACTGGCTCTTCTTAAGTACAGCATGCATTCACAAAGCTAGAGCTGGGCTATAGTCAGACACGGTAAGGCACAGGCAGGCCTGGTGCAGAATTTGCTGTGCTAGAGGTCTGCTGCACATTATCTTAGGGGACAGACAGAGCCAGAGTGTCACACCAATTAAACTTGGAAATCTCAGCCCCTAACAACCAAAGCAAAAATAACTTTAGCTATGGATTTTATCACAGAAATTCCAGAGGCCTGACTTGTTTTTACAGCATTGGGGCTTGTCAGCCCTAGTCACAGGTAACTCCTCATCCAAATACCAAAACGCGATGTAGGGGACAGCCCTCACACGGTGTCAGTGTATGACACTTTTAGGCACACAGTTTACTCAATAATGAGAAACCTACATTAATATGCCTACATATTAGCAGGAGAGCATCTCAAGAGCAGCACAAAGGAATTCCAGCCACTCCAGCCAGTAAGTCAGCTTCACCGGGGGCTCAACTCAAATGCATCTATGCAAACATACATGGCACAGAGAATAAACAAGAGGAGTTAGAGATGTGCACATGCCTGCAGGGCTATGATCTTATTGGCATCA
>VYZV01021968.1:106447-125875 GCA_013401275.1 Pandion haliaetus | reverse complement strand
AAATCCGTCCTTTTTTTTTTTTTTTTTTTTCTCCTTTAAAGTCAGCTGATAAAAACATAATCTCAAATTTCAGAAAAGCTTTGCTTCTTCAGACAGCTTGACTCTTTGTGTAGCCTTTTTATAGCAAAACTTGTTTTGGCTATTTCAGAATTGAGCAACCTGCCCTGGCTTTTTATATTTTTCATTGCAGTCGATACTTATTTTAGCTGTAGACTTGAATTAATTTTTAACATATAGAGGAGCTTAGCAGTTTTGACAAGGCGGGGAAATGCATAATACTTTGAGGCATCTAAAAACTGTAATAAACTGGGTTACTGATGAACTGCAGTTGAATGGAATCTTGGGGTTTGGGACTCTATTCTGCTTGATTTACAGCTGTTTACTGAAAGATGCATGTACAAAAAAAAATTGGGATTCTTAAGAATTTAACAAAGAATTTCCCTTGACAGAAATTTTTCAAGTGCTTTGGAGTTTTATGCAAATTCTGAAATTTAAAAATTATTGTATACTGGCCTCCAGTTTTCCTGTTTTTTCCCATTTGCTAGCAGCAACCTTTGTGCTTCATATGCGGAGCAGACATGGACACAGAGAGAGATAGAATTTCAGTCAAAAAGAAGCAGCGCAGCATAGCTCTTTGCTAATGGCTGCTTAGCTCTGAAGATCTTTCTTTAGTCTGATTCATTTTCCTGGTTTGATTTGCCTGTTCGCTGCTGGCTTTTTTTGCAGCACTTTAGAATACAAATATGTTCTGGCTTTTGTGGAATAATAATTTATTTAAAATATATTATCTTATGATGCCTTATCTTGTGCTAAATTTAAAATGTACATTTATATTTTGTGTCTGAAGAGCCTGAAGAGGTTTTTGCTGAGAAGGATTTTTAACATATTGGTGCCAATGACATGTCTCTCTTGTCCCACCCTCCTCCTCTTTTTTTTTTTTTTTTTTTTTTCCCCCCTCAGGACTATTTTCCTAGTCTTGTTGTTTTCTCAGTATGCCAGAAATGTCAAATTTCCCTTACCCATTTACAAATCCAAGAAAGGATGGACAGCATACAGGCTGCAACTTTTCAAGATGTTCCCTGTAAGTAATTGAATTTGTTCTTCAGTTGGGGAAAAAAACCCGCTAATTTGTGTTTTGGGGTGTTTTTCTTGGTTTTGATCTTTCTTAATAATACAATAGATCACAAAGATGAGATAAAAGCTTAAATGGGCTTATGGGAAACTTAACTAAATGGCTCATTTGCCACAGGAAATAGTCTCATATTGTAGTTTTGCCAGATCCCATTCTGGTATCTGTCTCTGATGAAGAGTCATTAGAGTGATGAAGGTCATGGAGGGGAGGGAAGGGGGTAGAGAAGAAGGTATGTTTATGCATGCAGTGAATGCCTAAACTGAGCCCTCCAAAAAGCAATGGTGAGATCATTATCTTCTAGTTTTATGAAAGCAATACTCCATTCCCCCATGTGAAAGACTTCCTTTTATTTCTCTGGTAAAGTTGAGACTAATACACTAGTTTGTTTAAGTGCCCATTTGGAGACTTTCCCATTTGTTAGGGGAGAGAAGAGGCTTGCTCTAATTCTAAAGGTTTTGTAACAGCACCTTCATTAGGGTCTGGGGGGAAACACCTAACGGATCTATTACAGGATTTACTGTTTGTTCAGACTTAAAATTTCATTTAAGGTCGCACTCAGGTATGTGTGAAATAGATATTCTGTGCTGGAACTGTTTACTGTTGATGAATAGCGCCAATGATAGTTTACTTTAAACAGCCTTTTCTTCTCTTTCACAGATTATTTTAGCTATTTTGGTGTCATGGTTGCTTTGCTTCATCTTCACTGTCACAGACGTCTTTCCCCCTGACAGTTCGAAGTACGGCTTCTATGCTCGCACAGACGCCCGACGAGGAGTGCTGTTGGTAGCTCCGTGGTTCAAGGTTCCTTATCCTTGTACGTATGTCTGGTTTTAAGGGCTGTTTTTCTAATAATGTGCCTGTGAGTATAATTTCTGTTGTTTTCAGAAGCATTGCTGTTTTTCTGTCAGTACTATATTTTGATGAACTTCAACATGCACTGATCTAAACACATTGTAGGTGGGGATAATGGGGGTTTTTTTCTTGTTTTCCTGTTTAATTTGATACCTTAAGGACTCACCCAAGAATGACCAAGTCTCTGAGACTTGAATTTGTAGAACGCACTTGCAGGGCTTATCTAGGTAACTCTTGACTTCTAATAACATAGTGTTACTGTATATATAACATGGATTTTCAGGGAGTAGTTGATTTATCTGTACTTGTTGATGCTGTGGTCAGCTGCTGTTAATGTTATACAATAATAAGGATGGATTATGACAAGTCCTGTAGAGCAACTGAAGTCATTGATTGTCATTGGCTAAAGAATCAGTAGCATGTGGAGTTTTTCCCAGCTTAATGCACTTCCCTGCCCCAAACACACCCGTTTTTAATAGTTGTGCTAATTCAAGAACTACACAAAAATGTCCTGACTTGCAGGAGCGGCACTGGAATCAGGCCGATGGGCAAGTCAGAGAATGCCAGTCAATGCTTATCAAAGGACAAAAAAGTATTTACGAGAGAACATGAAACGCTTTACACGTTGTCTTGGATGTTTGTATTCTTTTGCTGGCCACCTCTAAGTTTAAAGCTGTTAAAGGCTGTTTCTTATGGCATGAGATGGAGTTGCACAACTGGTTCACCCTTGTGCTGCTCAGAAATTAATGGGGTAATAATAGAATAATATTCTACTAGAATAGAATAATAGAAATTGTTAGGAATACCACTACAGTGTAATGAGGCAGCTTCGCTGTGGTTTTCCATATGCTTTGGTTCTGATTAGTTCTTAAAAGAAACCACTTCTAAAGCACTACTTGCAAGATGTATAATAGAAGCTTTTGGGAAAGAGGAGGAAAACTTCTGCACCCTGATTAGACCTCTCTTATTTGTGAAGCCTTGTTCATTCACGTTTGTGTGACTTAAAGTTCCTTTTGTTGTGAGAGGCTCATCTATTTCAAAGAGATAAAAGCAACAAGGCAATTGCTGTGGAAAACCTGCCAAGCTTTTCTACAGGCTTAAATTAATCTTATTTTCTTTTCTACAAAAATTTGGAATTGGAAGGTGTTTGTGCAGTGATCGTAACTGGTTGTTGGCCATTCTCTTCGGTAGACTACACTTGTAACCAAAGACTGAGGTTTTTAGAGCAATAATAATTAAGTGGCATTCGCCTGACTGATCAGAATTGTTTTTTCACAAGCAGTAGTTCAAATTCCTTCCTTCTGAACAGGAGGAATTTTTTTGGTGGGGTTTAGGGTTTTTTGGTTTTTTTCCAAGCATGATCAAAGCAGTTGGTTAGGCAGTTTTTCCTTTGCTCCTTTCATCTACTTGAACTTGCCAGACTGTGTTACTGTGAAGAGAGTTTGTTGATTCCATTAAAGATGAATAAATCGTGTGGCCAGCAGGACTAGGGAAGCGATCGTCCCTTGTACTTGGCACTGGTGAGGCTGCATCTCAAATCCTGTGTTCGGTTTTGGGCCCCTCACTAAAAGAAAGACATGGAGGTGCTGAAGCGTGTCCAGAGAAGGGCAACTAAGCTGGTGAGGGGCCTGGAGCACAAGTCTGATGAGGAGCGGCTGAGGGAACTGGGGTTGTTTAGCCTGGAGAAAAGGAGGCTGAGGGGAGGTCTCATCGCTCTCTACAAGAGGTCGTAGTGAGGTGGGGGTTAGTCTTTTCCCCCAAACAACAAGCAACAGGACAAGAGGAGATGGCCTCAAGTTGCACCAGGGGTGGTCTAGACTGGATAGTAGGAAAAATTTGTTCACCAAAAGGGTTGTCAGGCATTGGAACAGGCTGCCTAGGGAAGTGGTGGAGTCACCGTCGCTGGAGGTATTTAAAAGACGTGTAGATGTGGCGCTTAAGGACATGGTTTGGTGGTGGGCTTGGCAGTGCTAAGTTAATGGTTGGACTCTGTGATCTTAAAGGTCTTTTCCAAGCTAAACGATTCTATGAAATTGCTGTATGTTTTAATATCTAAATTGTTTTCTGTGGCACAAGAGATTTCGTTTTTCTTTTCTTCACAGTTCAGTGGGGACTGCCAACTATTTCAGCTGCTGGAGTAATAGGAATGCTTAGCGCAGTTGTTGCTAGCATTATTGAATCAATAGGAGATTACTATGCCTGTGCCAGGTTGTCTTGTGCTCCTCCTCCACCTATTCATGCAATAAACAGGTATGTCAAAAAAAGAAATATTTTTCAGTGTCTTAAGCTACTTTTTTTTTCCTTGCCTTTTTTTTTTTTTTTTTTTTTTNTTTTTTTTTTTTTTTTTTTTTCCCCTCCTTGGAATAAGACAGGAATGTGCTCTGAGATGAAATGTTACAATTTGGTCAAACACAAGGGGCAAGGATCTGAAATACAAGATGCAACTGTCATGTTGAATTATTTTGTTGCAAATGTAGCATTGGAAACCTAGTCCTATTCTTGCTGGAGTCTGTGGAAGTTAATAGTACAGTTTCTATAGAGACAGAACTCTAATCAGTTTTGGAATTGGGGTAGCTTGTCAAATTCACCTGACATGCAGTTTTAGAAATAAAGAGCAGCTTTCAGCTTGACCTGAATTATTTTGTAATTTCCTCAGTTTAAGAACGTGGATATCTAAGACATAGAAAACAGAACTCAAGTTGGTTTTCCAGTTGTGTTGGAGCTTGAAATGTGAATTATAATAATTCATGTGGGACAGATGCCTTAACAGGCTCGCACGTAGCATGCAGTCATAAAGCACCACCTGAAGTGAGTCTACGCTANAGATGAGGGGAAGGACCCTGGGATAGAGAATGAGTGAGGCAATGGGAAGAATGACAGAGAGCTAGTGGAAAGACAGGGACGGCAAGCAGGACAGAGGGATTTTTATTGAGGGTCTCTCCTGTGTTCTGGATGGAGTATTTGGGACAGGGAATGGATCCACCTCCTCCAGCCCTAACATTGGTGTCTTGGGCATCACGAAGGTATGTGCTTTACCTTGATCACTCAGTGACTTGAGTATTTTATCATCTCTGGTGGATGGCTTACGCCATCTTCATGTTTCACAGCATGATCCTCTTCCAAGAAACCATACTACTTAGTACTTTGTGCAGACAAACTTCAGACAGCATTCTGAATTTACCTAACATGTCTGTACCAGCCATTGTCTAGTGGAAATACGTTCTAGATAAGGACCTCAAAAATCTTATTTTTATTCAGAGTAAAGGGCAGTTAGAAAACCCACATAAAGCAGATTATGCTAAATAAGCTATCCCTTTGAAAACCAAGGCAGCATTCCAGGGCTCTAGGGTGTTTTGAGTTGAGGCATAAACGCTGTAAACTGTATAGAAATTGATAACTCTTTTGGATGTCTTGGCTCTGAAAGCATCGGTAGAGAACTGACTATTTTTAATGTCTCACTTGAACACACCATGAAATGCAACTTGAGGTCCTTGGGTCTTATCTACGTCTGTACTAGGACATTACGCTGACACAGCTAGAACAGGAGCTGCAGTCAAGGTAACTTCAAAGTTAAATGTACCCTAAATATTTGTTTCCATCGTAGGTTTTTAAGGCACTGAGCATGCTTAGGGGATTACATATTTTTGGGGGTGTTACTCAGCAAAATATATACGCACTTGAGGAATTCCTTTGTTAACATGCTGAAATGGATGTGTGCTTGAATGCTTTGCTTAACTGGGAGACCTTGGACTGCAGGTAGACTTGCTTGATATTGTTAATTTAACCTTGTTAAGAAATATCAACAAAATTGGTAAGAGTAATTTATGTTGTAAATACATACATCTTATTGCATATTTCACTTGGAAGCTACAAATCCGCTTCATGCATACAAGATAGAAACTGCATGCTCTCCACTTACAATAACTCATCCCTCTGATTTAATCCAATATAGATGATGAATTTTATCTTCAGCCATTTTTTTTTCTGCACAAAGGATGATTGTTTGGTTTTAGGGTGGAATATAAATACTAATAGCACCATCTGCTGTCTGTACAAGTGTTCCATTCAGTTGCTGATGGAAATCTCCTAGAAGAAATTCTGGTTAGAAGAATCCTTAAAGAAAGGTTTATTCTGCTCTGCTGCCTTTCTGTTGTTACTTCATAGAACTTGATATGAATTAACAGCATTTTTTTATTAACAGTCCACAGAAATGAGTTTTGCTTTGAAACAGGGAAAAATGGATGTTAAACTGGCAGCTGTTAGAGAGAACAGAGTTAACTACAGTTAGGTCTGTTCAGAGCGTGTGGTGGAGGAGTTGAATATGCCTTACCCAGAATGGCACAGCTGGGTGGCTGTGCTCCAGTGTTTTGTCTTGTTTTCCTGTCTGCATACTCATTTCTAAAAACCTAATAGTTTTGCAACTTCAATTTATATCAAAATAGATTTTTGGCACGTAGATACTCCGCTGTTGATTTGGGAGAGGAAATCTTTAGTGCTCATGAGCAAAGACTACATAGTCCTGGTGATCCCATTTTGCCAGTGCAACATTTGAGAAGGCATTTACCTCCCTTGAAATCAATACATGATTAAGCTTAGAATTTAAATTTGAGACTTCAACTGGATGTAGATATTGCAAAGTCTTTGAGCTAGTCTGTGAGTGAGTTTTATTTGATGAGAGGAGAATCAATTAAACCTGATTAGTTGGGGCAAAAGCGTAGGCACCTTATGCCATAATGTTGATGATTAAGCAGTAGGGCACTAGATACCATATCATGCACTCCAGAACAATCACATAAAGTGTGTGTACAAGTGCCTGGGAATAAATATGTAGTTTGAGCTAAATGCTGACCAGGATGCTTTTAATAGCTTTCAAAGGGAACTTAATTTGTTTGCCTTGTAGTGATTGAACATTTGCATAAATAAATGTTGCTATCGTGTGGATTTTTTAAAAAATCTGCCTGTTTCACGCAGGAAGATAATCTTAGAGCAAGATATAGGTGGTCCTAAGGAAATTAATATCTTGCAGTAGAGAAAGGTGCAAGCTAACTTCCATTGTTATTCTAGTGAACATCCTGATTTACTGGTGTAGCTTGTTTGTAGGTGAACACATCTCACCCAACAGTTAAGCAGTGAGGTATATGGGAGAAAAGTACTTTTACCCTAAACATGCCTACTGTATCTTTTTTTTCTCATTTCACTCATTTAGCTCAGTCACACATGGTTAAGAAATTAGTGTCCACTTCTCTTTGAAGCTTATTACCCTGTAACAGGAGACCTACTTTGCTTTGGTGCTTTGCTAGAAACCACCTTACCAGCGTAGCAGGGGGTTTTTTTGTCCCTGGTGCACCTCTTATGCAAGTACAACACTATTAAAATATCAAGCATTCAGGTTTATCAACTCCCACTACAACATAGTGCCAGAGAAAGACTGCCCAAGGTTTGAATGCTTAAAATGAAAATGGGAAGGAAGTGTAGGCACTTGGTTTCACAGTGTTAGCATGGCCATGATTTGCATATGAAGTGAATTCAGTTCTGATCTCAGAGGGATGTTATAAAGTCAGTTGATAATCTCTGTCTAAGTCTGCGTCTCCTTCAAGTGAACTGCATGGTAGGTAACTAATACATACATTCATGTGTAAAAGGGCAGCAACACATGGATTTTATTTTATTTTTCTGTTTGCGTTACAGTTGATCCATTTGCCATCCCTCCTAGTTATGGTCTGTTTATTTTCTTTATTGTAGATGAGACTGCACCACATTTCATGGTTATTGTGGCTGTAGCAGTTACAGATGGTTTTAAGGATGACTTAATGTTAATGAAAACAAAGTCAAACAAAGTTATGTTAGAATTGGAGTGCAGCCATGTTACAGCTGAGCCCTCCAAGACATTTAGAAGGGCTCTGCAGCCTGCGTTTTAACACCACAAAAAAATATGCATGTAAGCTTGAAAAGAAGTTTTAAATGCAAAGGAGAATAATAAAATAAAATGCGAGGTGTGAAGTTGGACTAAGCATGGACTTTTTCCAGTGTCCTTTCCTTTTTGTTCTCCGGCAGGTTGGAAGCCGCAGGGTTATTCAGTATGGGGCAGCCTTCATGCTCTTGCTTGGGATGGTTGGCAAGTTCAGTGCTCTCTTTGCATCGCTGCCTGACCCCGTGCTTGGTGCCCTCTTCTGCACTCTCTTTGGTAACGTATGTTTTTTTGCTCCTCTGTGTACTGTGTGGCTCTATCCTTTTACTCTAGTGCTGTATTTATATGTATGTTGCTGTCTTTTTTTGAAGAAAAAGGCTCTATGCAAGCTGAGACTTGTTTTATTTTTATTTAGGGATGATTACAGCTGTGGGTCTGTCTAACCTCCAGTTCATAGATTTAAATTCTTCTCGTAACCTGTTTGTGCTTGGATTTTCCATTTTCTTTGGACTTGTCCTTCCAAGCTATCTCAAACAAAATCCACTGGTCACAGGTATGTGTTTCTGCTCATTTACATGAAGCATACTTTACCTTGTACTCATATGCGAAGTACATACAAGTACAAAGTAATCTAAAGGGTAAATAAGGGAAAAAACAAAGTATATGGAGACAATAAAAGCTATAGATAGGAAGGCAGGTGTGTTCAGAGGAGAATTCACTGAGATTGAGACCTGAATTGCATGTTTCAGTGGGATACATTTGAAGTTGTCCTGCCTTCTCTGGGTACGATTGTAGAGCAATGGAAGGAGGCAATTGCCAGCTGGACTGGAAGAAAGGCTAACAGGGTGAATCTGAGTTGTAAATGATATTAAAAGAACAAAGGGAAATACCAAGGTAGAGCTTGGAAGCTAGGAATTTTGGGTGGGGTTTGAAATTTTTTGTCACTGCGGACATGTGCTCTGAATCCCAATTTTAATGAACTCAGTTTCAGACTGTTAGTCAAATTATAGTTTTGGTGAATTCATAGAGAAGGCTTTCTGTTTCAATACTACCTTCTCAATAGTGATCATGACAGTGTATGTCATCAAAGGAAGACTCTGTACTGGAATACTTGACTTTTTTATTATTATTATTATTTTTTAAAGGAGAGATTAACTAACTTTTTATAGCTATTGCTTCAGAACCAGGTTTAAGAGCATATCTAACCTACTTCAAGTTGTTCAGAAAAGTAGATGATTCGAGCAGAGTTAGGTGATGATATATTAATACAATGTCTTCTGAGAATAGGTGCTATGAAGTCTTGCCCATTTAAAAAGTAAAGGTTTATAAAAGGAATTATTTTGGTCCACGTGATTTTATATTATGAACATTTATCCTTTTCCATTTTGTGGTTTTCTATTTAGTTTAAATTAAGCCATTGTGTCTTCAGTAGGGACTAAAATGGCATTTCATGACATTTTTATAAGCAACTGAAAGTTCATGGTGTTATATTTTGGGAAGGATGGGATCCCCATGGTGGACTACATTAGTTGAAAGTTCTTCTGCATCTATTGCCACATGGTTTAAAAAGTCCTATTTGAGTAAATTCCTCAGTGGACTCAGTAGCAGGTTTTCCCGGTTGAGCTGTGTGTCAATCAGTAGGATGTGCATATGAACAGTAAAAATTCAAATTCTAAATATTTTCTTTTTTCCTGTTCTTCTAGGAATAGCGGGTATTGATCAAGTATTAAATGTCCTTCTCACTACAGCCATGTTTGTCGGTGGCTGCGTTGCGTTTATTTTGGATAATACCATTCCAGGTGAGTGTGTGAACTTGTTTTATCTGAAATAGTAACTGCCTTTCTGAACAAAGATAGCATGGCGTTTCATGGAGGCAGGGGGAAGAGATTGCTGCTTTTGTTGTTGACTTCTTTAACACCTGGAGCAGACTGCTTAACACCTGCGTGCCTCACTTTCCTTGAGAATGCTTTGAATCTTTTTCAGGTTAAGGTCTTCATCTTACTAAACATACAAAATAGCTGATAAAAAGCAAACTGGAATAGTTTTCTTCAGGAGACAGAGTAAAAATATTTTAAGATCCAAACATGCTTCCATTAATTTAAGAGCAAAAAATTGCCTTGACTTCCCATTACAAAATAAAACATATAGTAGCCATTTCCAATAAATTTTTTCCCCCTCTTCCTGCCTCTTTGAGGAGTCTAGAAGATCTTTCCAGTGCTTTGCTGAACATGGTGTCTGAGACTTGGGGTTTTCTTTCCTTTCTTAACCTCTACCATATGTGTGTGTGTTTACATAAAGATATTAATGGGTTTGGGTTTTTTTTCCTTTTTCCTTTTATTTTGACTTCTAGGAAGCCCTGAAGAAAGGGGAATACGGAAATGGAAGAAGGGGGTTGGTAAAGGAAGCAAGTCACTGGATGGCATGGAAACATATGATTTGCCTTTTGGCATGAACTTTATCAAAAAGTACAGGTGTTTCAGCTTCCTGCCCATCAGCCCTACCTTCATGGGTTACACGTGGAAAGGCTTCAGGAAAAGCAGTAACTGCAGGAGTTCAGATGAAGACTCAGAAGCTACAGTATAGCCTTAGCTGAAATTATATAACCTAGTTGTAGTAAAAGATGTATTTGCAGTTTCTTGCTGATTAAGAAGCATTAAAATATATGTTTTGTATATCTGCATTTAAATTCTGGAACCAGAGCTGAGACGGATTTAAAAAAAAAAAAAAAAAAGCTTTCCTGTTGTGGGTGGTGGTAGCCAGATCTAGTGTCTCTGGGTCAAATTTGCAAATGCTCCTGTGTTTGATTTTCAAAAGCTATAGATACCTGCGCACCTAGGTGTTTATTTTAAATGGGGCTTAGGTTCCAGAAGTATGTGGGTGCTATTGAAAAATACTACTTTTTACAGTGATTTTATTTAAGTCATTGATGCTGGCATTTTTGGCGCATTCATTGCTGGCAATGTTAGTTACGCCAGAAAATTTGAATCCTGTGAGAAGGCGGGGTGGGGTGTGGGGAAGAAAAGGAAAAAAATTTACTTCTAGTCATGTCAAATGCCATATATATTGTTTCCTACTTACTGATTTGCACATTCCATGTTTTCAGCCCCCTGGAAACCAGACTCAGTTGATACTGGCAAATCATGAGAGTATTTTTTTTAATTACCAATAGTTCAGTCAGATGTCCAGTGTTAAGACACAAAGTTCCTGTAATAACTTTGCCAACAAAGACTATGACTGACTTCTCATAGCTTAGTGCTGTAGAAGGAAACACTTACTTCAGGTCAGTTCGCATTTTTAAACTATTGCTTTTTCTGCCTGGCATTTAACCACCTAATTATAGTGTCCAGGTGCAGGTTTTCTTTAAAGGGACACATGTAGCTTGAGTTTTACAGAGATGGGAAACTTTTAGCTTTCAGACAGGACCTGACAACAGGTTTTAGAGCGCAATGCCTGTATTCAGCAAGATGTTTCCTGGACAAAAATGCTAAGCTGTTGAGCAGTTCTAAGCAATTAACATCTGTATACATGCAGCTTTCCCTGCAGGGAAAGCCACACAGTCAAAACGCTGCCGGCATTTACTGGTTTGGATCTGTGCAGAATTTTCTTGATCGGCTATTGAGAGCCGATGCTGCCGACGAGCAGCTTACATTGCATTGCCTCTTTTTCTTCTCTCTTGGTGGGGCTTCTGCAAAAGCTTATTACTGCTGCAGAGGTGATCTTGAACGGCAGAGACGCTACATTTGATGTCCTCATCCACTGGGTGGTTTAACGGGTATCGGGTCCAGTCAGGGCACCATTCAGATTTTTTTTTTTTTTCCTGGAATAGTCTCAGCTCTGATGTTATGTGGGTGTTCATGCTCATCATGCATTCATAATTAAAAGTTTTATTCATGTTTAATGTTCTTACTATTGCAAGTTAGTTTTAGACTTCAGTGTGGCCCCAAAAGCATTTTTAAGCTGTGGAGATCATCAGGGAAATGTAGTGTAATGTAATTTCAAGGCCAGTATGCTCTACGGTGCTTGCGTTTTGTATTCCTGGAAAAAATATAACAGTAGATCCTGTAATTCACTAATATATTTATCAAAGTTTGACTACTGGACAGGAGCACAGGAACTCTGTTTTCTCTTGAGTCTACTTCCAGGTGAATTTGTTATTGGTTAGTGAAGCATGGAAGGGTTGGGGTGGGGAGGGTAAGGAAAGAGCTTAACGGATCAGTACTGAATAGTGTAGAGTCGGAATGATTCCATTGATATCGTTCTCAGCATGCCATGGCTGTTTCCAGAAACTATTTTATACCGCTTTTTCCATAACAAAGCATGTGTTTTGTTCCTGCTTCAGGGAACTTTCAGTAGTTTGCAGTCTTGGTGTCAATTGGACTATGTCAAAAGCTGGTCGGAAGAGTTATTGTGTAGTAGACAAGGTTAGTTTGCCTGTGAAACAAAGTCATCTTTATCATTTTTAAATTTTTCCTCTTCAGGTAGTGAGGTGTTAGATTTCCACATCCACTTGCAGATAGTTTTGAGTGCGGAGACCTCTGATCAGTGGCACGAAGCCTCCAAATTTCCCAACTGTATGTGCAACCAAAGATGTGTGGGAGACGTGGGGGAGTTATATATTAAAAAAATATATATATAAAAGGAAAAAAAAAAGTGCCACCTATATATGGTGGTTGTAATGATGTAAAATGCCAAAGTTGGTTATCTTATAAATGTTGAGAAAGGGAGGCAAAAGATTTTATTTAAAACGGTGCCACCCCAGAAATACTGAAATGTCAAGTCCAGTAAAGCTGCTGGGCACAGAGCACAATAGTGACACCTCTGTCCCCGGGCTTTTCTAACTTCTCCCCCCAAATATTCTTTTGATAACTTCAGTGCTAACACAGTCAAGAGACAAGGCAATGAGAAATAGCATTTGTCTTCTCTCACCTTTGGCTGAAGCAAAGCTGTGCATGTTCTGTATTGCCTTCACTTGAGAATTGCCAGGACACTTCAGTCAAATTACAGGGCAATGAATCCAAGGATAGTTTTTTTTCTTCTCCCTGGAGCAGAACAGCACTCCTTTCCTGCAGTGTAGGAAAGACTATCTGAATAGGTGAAGTCCAATTACTCTGTTTAACTGTTGGATTTAATTTGTTTCGTGACTTTGGGTTCTACCGTGCCGATTCTGTTGACTGGCTGAGAAAAGTACAGTAGCGTTTAGCCGGCATGTTTGCTTTTCTAGCCGCTTACCTTGGAACACTAAAATAAGTAGTTGTAGTTAGCAATCATTTTTGTAACCAAATTTGTACATGTAACAACTCTCTCCATCTTACTACGAACATGAATGGTTAAAGATGAGCCTCAGTTTT
The DNA here is from genome assembly GCA_013401275.1 of Pandion haliaetus. Classification (NCBI taxonomy): domain Eukaryota; kingdom Metazoa; phylum Chordata; class Aves; order Accipitriformes; family Pandionidae; genus Pandion; species Pandion haliaetus. Next base: position 112,635 of record VYZV01021968.1, on the reverse strand, counting down.
GCAAAGGAGATCCGCTGAAGCACCTGTAATGTATAGCGAAGGGTTGTGATGGAGTCATTGGCAGTACCTCGAACATACAGGGCATGTAGCTGCTGCACGCGAGCTATTGCTATTAAAGCGTGCATCTCGCCAGCGCTGAGAGGTGAGCAAAGGACGGAGCTGATGCACAGGTGCCTTGGAAAGAGGAGCTCCCCTTTCTCTTTCCGATGCACCTGAAACCGTCCCTGCGCTGCCAGTCGAAGAAGATGCCTTGCTTTTCTTTGTGAGGGAAGTAAGTCTGAGTTGCCCCCGGTTTTGTGCAGTTGCGGCAGGTGATTGTGGACCTTAAATCCTTCTCCCACGTCTGCTTTTCTTCGCTGGCGTTGTAGTGGCAGTTGTGAAATGCTGTGGTCATGGAGAGCGCAGTGCACAGCCTGAGCTGCTGTGCAGCAGCTGCTGGCAGATGTGTTGCAGAGGATTAACTTGCAGTTTTGAAAAGCATTTAAATACTTCCTGTTGGCTGGTTAAGTCCAGGCTTTGATCCATAAGGGTGGCTGGGTATAGATTATCTGACTGTAAATGCAATACTGTATTTTTCCTATGTATGTTATTGCCTGCCTTTCAAACAGCTAAACTAAACAAAACCGCATAGGGAAGACGACACCTGAGGGATGAGTTAAGAGGCGATGAGATGTTTCAACCAAACTTTTAAGACGGAAGGGCAAATATTCATGGTAGAAATATCATTTTGTCATATCGAAGATGGTATCAGTGTATGCAAAACAAAATAACTTGGGACTTTTGTAATTGATATTCTATTGTATTTTTTTTAGGTTAAATTAAGAATTCTTGCTAACATGTTGAAACACGTTTTCTAAAGCAAATACGTGCAAATTATACCTATAGAAATTTAGGTTTCATAGCTAACAGCTATGACTGATTAACGTTGTCATATTAAGAGTGTGTTGGCAGAGGAACTTAATCAGGTACCTCGCTCAGAAAGTTCAAACTTTAAACCCAGAATTTGCTTTATGCCTTTTAATACTGACTTTAAATATGGCAACTTGGTTTGTACATGAATATTGCAGTATTTTATTTCCATATATTAAAAATAACATTTCCACTCAGGATAATGATAGCAGTTTTCCTGGGAGGGAGTGGTATGATTGTCATGACAATGTCATGTGATGGTAGAATTTCTTCATTGACGAATCTATAGTAGTTGTGTATACTTTATTTGCCCATGTTTATGTTCCTACCAAAAACTAAAGGGTTTCTTTATTGTTCATCTCCCTACTGAGATCTTGGTACTCCCGATGCAGAATTGGCGCTTGCAAACTGAAATCCTCAGTACTATTTATACCACAAGGAGCATCAGTGAGTGTGACCAGTCATTTATAGCATTGCATCCTTAATAATAATAAAATGTTGAGAATCACAGCATTTGTGGTATAAACAGCACTCCAGGCACATGGGGTTTGAAATAGCCGGCTTCTAAGGGTTTGAACAAACCGTTGGATGCTTACACGCAATCTAAACCAACCTGTGCTTAACATAATTTGTATATCGATGTAGAAAACGCATGTGTGACAGACCAGCACAACCTACAGTGTTTCTTTTCACGTGGCCTTCTTAAACCAAAAGCGACTTTTTTTTTTTTTTTTTTTTTTCTTTTTTCTTTTTTTTCAGGGGGGTGGGGGAGTGGTGGGTCACTCATTTTTGCAGAAAATGTCCCACTTGGTGCATGTTTCTTAGTATTTCTTAAGGCGAATGGCCTTTGTGGCCATGGGGTGACAGGTACTCTGTGCTCTCATGTTTATCTAGCTGCGATAGGTCATTGCAGTATTGGAGGAGGCCACGAGTTTGCCAGTGTTTCGCTTCTGCCCATGAGTCTATACAGCTTAGTGCTGGGCTGCTTTTAAGTATTGGGGATCCGTGTTCAGAGCCATCCAAAATATTCCTGTCTAGTTCTAATTTGACTGTGACTGTGCATTGTCATCGTACATATTGATATGAGAGATATATTTAGAATTGCCTTGTGTACTATCTGGCATTTGCTACATCTTTCCAGGTAAATCATCTTGCTGCCAGTCCAAATTATTGTACTTTGTCTGTTTATAACCACCTTTGGCGTAACAAACTATTGACTGTTCTTAGGCAGTGGGGATAATTTTTTTTTTTTTCCATGACTTTTTGTGACTGACTTTGGCTGTAAAACTTTTTGTTAAATGGCAAGAGGTTTTTTGTTTTGGTTTGGTTTGGGTTTTTGTTCTGAGATGTGTAATTCTTTTATGGAGGGTTTTTTTTTTTATTTCATATTTTTTTCTAACATTGCTTCATTAAACAATTAAATATTTAAAAATGTAATATTTGGACCAGATGTTGTGAATAATAGTAGATAAAGCTATTTTATTCTGTATTTTTAAAGCTGTTCAGTATAAATAAACGCGGGCATAGATGCAACCTGGCAGCGTGGTGTTACACTTCCTTTTAAACATCCCCTTTGAAGGAGAATCGACGGTTTGGGAGTCCAGGTGATGTGAAGACCCAGCATCTCTTTGTAGCAAGTGCCACCCAAAAATACAACGCCCAGCTGCCTTCCTGACCCTTTCAGCTCTCAGCCCACAGCTCGTACCACAAAGAAGCGTCAAATTCCTTGATTTATTTGGAAGAGGTGCTGCTTACAGTCCGTACCTCGTATTTGCTGTCCGTCCCTGCTTTCGGTCGAGGCACCTCCGAGATCTGTCCCCGAGGAGCTGCCGGCTGCAGCGCTGGGGACCTGTCCCCGCTCCGCACCCAGTGCCCCTCTCCTCTCACAGCTCCCAACCTCTCGGGCAGCCAAGGGGCAGCGAAACTCTGCAAAACCAATTTGCACGGTCAGTACTGATGTGTTTCTGAGCAATGTCCACGCAGGAATACTTAAGTGACTAATTTCCTGATGAAAATGAAAAACCAACCTTCACATTCTCATAGTACACCGAGCAGAGTCTTTGAGATATTCTGTCCAGTTACGAATATGAGCAGCAAGAGCTACCAGCAGAGAAATAACCTCTGGTTTAGGGTAAAGCCTTAGGATTGGGAATTTCTCTGAATTCTTGCCCTGCCTTTGGCAATCTGTAGCCAAAGTGAAGTCTCCTGGGCCTTTTGTCAGGGCTGCTGCGTGCCCAACGCGATCCGTGGGGCACAGTGGATTTGGAGATGTCCTGTCCCTCCTCTTGGACAGCGTGTACAGATAAATGAGCTGAGTATCAATAGCCTTGCCTCGTCACCAGCATTTAAAAAGAAAGAAGCTGACTAGCACCTTGCCTCATCCCCAACCATTTAATGAACTCCTTTGTTTCATCTGGAGCTGTAATATTAAATTCTTAATGTTAGCCTGGAGCACCAGTGATGTGCGGTAGCTGACTGCGGTGAGTTGGGATGTGGAAATGTCTGGCTGAGGATACACAGCACCTTTAGACGTCTGTCAGCCTTCAAGGTAGCTACCATGGATTTTAAGGGGAATTAAGACACCCAGGTGCGTTTCTTAATTTAGGCATAGCCCACCGCAACCAGTCCAAAAACGGTGTACTTGGGTGGGAGGAAAAATGGCAAAAAGCCACCTAAATTGGCAGGGAGAGGGGGTGAAAGTAGATCTGGTATCAAAGCCGGTGGAACAGCTGTTTGACCAGGGTGAGGGATTTCTAATTGTTCCTGAGCTGGGCTGGGTTTGGGTCTGTGATGAAAACCACTCTGATCTTAATCCTGATTAATCCTTTGTGCTTCTGGGTCAGAGCTCTGGAAGCAATTGTTTTCTCCTTGTGTCTTGCCCAAATCAAAATTCAGCATCAGCCGCATCAACCCAGTAAGAGGGGCTTTATCCCAGGCAGAATCTCAAAACCTGAGGATTTTCAGAATGACTGAAAGATCCTCAAACGGGGACAGCGACCATGTTTCAAAGAAACACGTTATTAGGTATGAGCCAAAGCCTTTTCAAGAGCCGCGTCTCTTCCCATCTGGTTCCTGGAGGCTGCGTAACGGCTAACAGATGCTCCTAAGCTAACGTGTATCCAAATGCGTAATATTGTTTGGTATTTACTGACAATTAGCTTGGGGGTCTTAAAGTTGAAATAATGGGAAGCTGCCAGGGTGTGAATGAAGGGAGTTTGGATGCTTGCTCAGTCTTGGAGGAAATACTTGAATTTTGGAGAATTCTGGAGTTGGTGCTTTATGCTTGGGTCTGACTGAGGTCCCTGAATTCCAGGCTCAGCTGTGGGAGTGGAAACAGAAGTAAAACCATCAAAGCCTATGGTTTAGATGGTATCAGCCGTGTTCCCTGCGTGGCATTTAGCACAGAAACGCTGATTTAACCTGCAAAACAGGTGCCATAACGTCCCCGTGCAGCTAAAATGCAGGCTCTGACTTTGGAGCATCCTTTTCCTGGGAGATTTTCGGCAGCCGGGAGGGATGCTCAGGCTCTGGCAGGACAGAAGTCTTTTGCTCTCCTTCCACGTGGGTTTTGTTCCTCTTGGGTTTGCACCCGCAGCCGCTGGGCAGGTAAGGAGGAGCTGGCAGCCTGTCCCGGCCTCGCAGGTTGCAGGATCCTCATGTGGCAGGAGTAGGTCAAAATCCTTTTATTTGGTAAATAAATGCCTCCATCCAGGCTCGATCCTTCCCGACCCACCGCGTGTGCATTGAAGGCAATGAGCAGGATGTTGCAAAATCAGGATTGAACCCCAATTCTGCCACCAAGTTCCTCCTTGTGCTCGCACAGGTGCCCACAGCAAAACCCTCTTTTTTTTTTTTTTCTTTTTTTTTAACCCTTTTGCTTCGATGGCATCCACCCCACAGTCTGCGGGATATGCTAGAAGCTTTCTCTCACTTTGGGGCTAAATCCCTGGGTTTTGGGGCTGGAGTTTGCACAGCGCGGGCGGCCGGGCCCGGCTCTGCTCCATTGTGCGGCATGGCCGGGCTCTTCCCATGACAAAGGGCCTCTCATCTCCGCCAGCCCCTGAAGATGCTGCTGGAATATAAATGCTAACCCCCATCCCGGCTCGCTTTTGCCGAGTCAGTGTTTCCCCAAGCCAGATGGCTCCTCCTGAACTTCTCATGTTTTACATACAATTCAAAAAAAATAGGAACAAAAAAAGGGCTGAATACAATCCGTGGTTGTAAAGACTTGCTTGTTTTGCTAAACCAGCTGTTTAGATTATTTCTTTGTTTTTGGTTTGGGTTTTGTTTTTTTTTTTTCACCCCCCTTCGTGTGGGCTGTTTCTAGGCAAATTCCTTAAAAAAGAAAAAAAGCCCAGAGAAGCCACAAAGCACTGGGAAAGGTCAGGAGCAGACAAAGGCGGAGGGACGCGGCCGCACGCCACTGCTCTTCTGGAATACTTAATACCTCCACGCTCCCCCAAACTCTGCGCAGCAGCGTGGGGTGGATGGGCAGGATGGGACCCGCAGCCCAGGAGCGGAGGCTGGAGGCTGAGCGCCGTTTCAGAGGTAACCGTGACCCCAGACTGCAACATCTGCTTCCAGGCAGATTGATTTTTTTTCTTTTTTTTTTTTTTTAATTTATTTCCTCTTCAATCCCCTTCTCGGGGGTGGTTTTGGATCCGGATGGGATCTCACGGCCATGGTTGGGAACCGCTAGCTGCCGACGCACGGCCCCGTTGCACCGTCCCGAAGGCAGAATGGCGACGTGTGATGCCTGCATGGCTCTGGCACTGAATATCATGGGGTTTGGGGCGTTTTAAGCAGAAATAGCCACTTTAGCCTGGGTGATGCAGCCTGCAAAGCTCCCTCTGGGAGTCCTGCACGGAGCTGGAGCCGCTCCTAAGAGCATTTCCAACCTGAGTGCTTGGGATGGGGCATCCTTTGGGATCCTGGTCCTGGCACCGGGGATGGGGCGTCCTTTGGGATCCTGGTCCTAGAGTGCAACCTGGGTGCCAGAAACAGCGTGTCCTTTGGGAACCCAGTCCCAGAGCCCGAACCAGGGCTTTGAGATGGAGCATCCTTTGGGATCCCAGTCCCGGGGCGGTCGACGAGACGCGCAAACTGGGTGCCCGAGGAAGGGCACCCGTTGGCATCTCCAGTCCCGTACCCGGTAAGGGCTGTCCCTCGGCATCCCGGGGCCGGGGTGACCCGGGGTGCCAGAGAGGGCGGTCCCCCAGGACCGAGGCCCCGCCCACTCCCCGCCCACTCCCCGCCCCACCGAGGGGCGGCCCTACGGG